>OVAN01001952.1:0-36718 GCA_900406275.1 Anastatica hierochuntica | reverse complement strand
TTCTACTCAAATCAACTTAGAAAAATCATTCAAACAACTTCCAAACTCAAGATCGAATTCCGCTGAAGTGGGGGAGAATTGTAACATCCCGGGCCCTAAGGCCCAAAGTTTTATTAAAAACCCATATGAAACCCTAGGCCCATTAGGTTTTGAGGAGGTGCCTCCTTCTTTTCCCTATAAAAGGACTCATAGGGATTCAGAATTAGGGCATCAGAAAAACACAGTGGAGCTCTACAGAAGTGACCAACCAGCCATCGCCGCCGCCGCCGTCTAGCCACCGTGAGCCGCCGCCGAAGGTTGTCGCGAGGAGGAGAAGCCACCGCGATATCCGTCCGTCTTTCCGTATTCGTGAATCTTCAGCTTCTCATCGTTTTCTTCGTCGTCAGTAGCTTAGATCCTTGAGGATTCAGATCTGCTTTCCCGGAGACCGGATCTACCTTTCAGACACCTAGATCCATCGATTTTTCTAAGGCTAAGGTGAGGAGCTACTGCGTGATCCCCCATTTTCCCTTAGCTTGACTCGCATCTAATAATAGATTAGGCTTCTCGCGTCGTTTGGTCCTGATTGGTGTCTTGTTTGTTGATTGCTTGTTTTATGTGATTGTTGATTGTTAGATCTAAGATTATTATAGTTGTTGTTGCAGGAAGAGACAGTACGCTCGTGTAGATCGGGGTACTGGTTCTTTGTGTTGTTTGTGTTTGAGGTACAATGCGCTTGTGTAGATAAGAGCATCGTATGAGGGGCTGACGAGCCGGTGGAAGACCCGAAAGGGCACGTTGAAGTCCTGTATGGCAAAGACTTGGTTGGTGCATTTTATGTGCATCTAGGAACTTGTTTGATACTTTGGGTGCATTAGGTGCCATGATTGTGTGTTTCGTTCTAATCTATTAGTGGGTGTTTGGATAGGCAAGGCTTTCGGGCCGCGCTGTTAGCAATCCACCCCCTCACTGAGTGATTCCCCTGTTACTCACCCTTCTTTTCCCCTTCCCATTTGCCCCCATTCAGGTGAGCAAGACGAGTAGCTGGAGACCGGGATTGGCTTATGGTGTTATTTGGGATCAACATGGTTTTTATTTTTTTTTAATGTTTTGCACTGATTCTTTGCTTCAAATGTTTTAGTTGATTGTTGGCTTTGGATGTTGAGTTATTTGAGACCGATTTCGGATTTGAGTTGTTTAAGTTTATTAAAGTTGATCCTTGGGACATAATCCATTGTTGCGTGGACTCTAAGATAGAGTCGTAGCATGTCGTGTCCTGGAAGTAAGGGACGGGTGTTACAAATACATAACACAAACATTACAGAAAACTAGTAGAGTCATACCACCAGAAAGCGAATGGTGGAAGACTTCAGACGCATCACAGTCAGCACCATCAAAATCAGGAAACTGGATGAAGAACGAATCAACAGCCAAGACAAATTTTGTATAGTTGCTATGACAGAGCAAAAGAAGCGATAGAAAGAAATTCATGTGTGGGATTACATGTTTGACATATTGAAGAAGAAGGAGCGCATCCCCAGTGTGACTCTATTTACAAGTAGGCATAAGACTTGCCGGATAGTAAACAGTCGAATTCCCAGCCCTTTTATCTGAGGTGTTTGGGGTGGAGAACCTTATAGTACAAAAAATAAATAAGAAACGGATGTATATCACACAGCCTTGATTGAATACTAGAAAAGGAAAACATATTTACCAACACAAAAATTAAAAACTTCAACACAGAGAGATAGAAAGCACAAAACGAGCCATGCTAATTACATTACAGATGACCATAGTACAAAAAGAGTTCGACTCATTCCAAAAGATAACAAAAGGGAGACACAAAACATTGTAGAGTTTAGTGGCCGACAAACACGACCTAAAACAGGGAGAAAAGATAGGAATACTGATGTGCTCAAAGTTTTACCCCGAGAAATAGTACAGTTGTGCAAGTTCACACCAGTTGTGGTAGTACTTAGGATTGAATCCTCAAGGACCAAAAACTACACTACAAGTTTATGAGAATCCTATTAAGCTAAAGGGAAACTATGAGGTTTTGTGTCTGAGATATGATCCATGAAATTAATAGTAAATAAAAGTAAAACCAACAAATAAACAATGTCAAATTATCAATAGGAGAAAAGCATTGGGCATTGGAAAATTATCAGGTTATCATGGATCGAATAAAATGGATAAATAGATCGATAAGTTCAATAAGTTTGTCCTAGAACTCAACTCATGAAAGTATAATTAATCTACTTCTGGTGTATCAATTATCAATGTTTAACAACCTATATTATATAACTCACATTGGTAATCAAGTAAATAAACACGCATAAAGTTCATAATTCAAAAGTTTACAAAAATTCAGTAAAATCACTCACGTGAGAACCAAGGTTTTGCTCATCCAGAATGTTCAAGTCAATTCAACAACACTTTCAGTAAGTAAATCAATCCTTAATGACAGTATCTAAATGGTCAATCAAGCAACAATCATCAAATAAGAATCTAGATGAAGGACCCTAAGGAATCACAAAATCTAACAACCTAACAATCCATCCATGAATCCCCTTTGAAAACCCCTAAACCCAACAAGTAACTACTCAAAAATAATCATGACTGTATGTAAAAATTATGAATTATAAGTAGAAAAAAATCATAGATTAAGAGTCAAGGGTTTAGAAAATTTAGCAATATCGATTACAAAGCGAGATATTTCCTTACAAGCTCTTAGAATCCAAATCTCTTTTAAGGAAAAGGTATGGCACGAGTTCTCTGCCTCCTAAAGTCTATTTTATCTCTAAAAGTCATGGCTCTCCTTTCACAAAAGGCTAAAAACAAGTATTGATAGGATTAGGTCAAGAAAAGTCAGTTTAGGTTAAGTTGGGGTCGTAAATAGGCTGGGACTGGTTTAGGCGGTATTCTTGGCCCAGACCGGTGCGAAAAATGTCCGCCAACCAGTCAGGGAGGTTTGTGGCACCGGTTGTTGCTTCATGTTTTTCAAAGCTCAGTCACAGCTCACTTCTGGGCACATTCCAGCTTCACTGTGGATGGACCAATCTTCACTAAAACGCTTATAACTTTTGATCCAAAGATCCAACTTGAAACCAACTCCATTTGAAAGCAAACTTCATTTTCATCAAAATCCATTGAGGGAAAGTCTTCGTCTTGGATGATCTTTCTAATGCATTGAAACTGTTCAGAAACTGGCTTTTGCTCCAAATGAGTTTAAAATGCTATAGAATGCATTGTTCGACCTGAAACGATTTTTAACACTACAAATAAGAGAAAACTACCATTTTTTATAAATAAATTCATAAAAAGCTCTAAAAATGAATAAAAACCTAAGGTAAAAATATGTACAAATACGATTTATCAACTCCCCCAAACTTAGCCTCTAGCTCGTCCTCGAGCTGAGAAAACAAAGAACAAAGAAGATGTTTGAAAACTTGGAAACTTACCTGAACTTTTTGAACTTATTAGTGACTTTAACTGTCGAGATCTATCAGAGTCAACATTAGATAAAACCTTCAGTAATAACTACAAGTTTAGCAACATCTCCCAATTCAGCCACGATCAACAAGAGTGACCCAAGATCTCCATCACCACTCGTAAAATCTACAGCGTGTGGTATTTTCGAGGGAGTAATGATCAAAGAACACATAGACTTAACTCAATCAAGATCCCAACATTTTATAGCCCACAATCAGTTCATTTCCTCTTCCTTATTCTTTTTTAAATACTTTTTAGAGGCTGATTTTTTCTACTTTTCTAGGGTATCATTTTATTTTTCTATCAATCTCTTTATTTTTCTTTTAAGCACGTTTTGACTTTTTGGCTCTGTGATTTAAATTGGATTTTAATCCTTTTTACTCACTTCTTAGCCTTACATCCAAATCCATCAAGCATAAGCATCTTTTTGAGGATATTTATTAAAAAGAAAAAAATAGGGGAACCGCAGGCTAATGTTTTCGAATCTAAAGAGAAATCTGATTCAATGCATACCAAGCCCAATAAAATAAAATTAAGTTCATTAAGTGTTGAGAGGTTTAGGATTACCCGGATATCAAATGATATGGTGCCTTGGTTAGCTGATCCACCTGGGCTTTCCTGAATGGTAAAACTGCAATCAAGCACATACACTATGGATACTAGTCATTAGTCATGTGGTTAATTCAAAATTAAGCTTGTTCCACACTGATTTTTACTCAATAAATTTTGTTGGTTTTAAAATTTTTGAAAACGACTCAAAAATAAAGAAAAAGAATATTAGTAACAATAAGAATCATCTCGGGCTTAACTCAAACCCTCCTGGTGTAAAATCAAGTAAAGAAGTTACTGAAAGTTAATGTAAATGAGAGAGTAGGAATTACTAAGCTGGTGGTCGAAAATATGGAGAGTTGGACGGCTATTTGTGATGTTTCGATAAACTGAAATGCAGATCAATGGTCCATTTTTGTAATCCAGGAAGACTGCTTTGACCAAACTGAAAATTTACTATAAAATAGAAAATTTTGTTAGTAAAAATGAAGTATAAAGGCTGGAGCTCATACCAACATTGTTGTGGTTGAGTTTGGTCTCTTCAGAATGCTCGATTTGGCTCATTTTGATGAGAAACTGGGCTGGTGCGATTCTGACCGTTTCAAGGCTGGTTTTTCTTGAGAAAAGCATGCTACTAAGTAGTAAATTGTCAATTTGACATATGGTTCACTTGGCAGAGCTTGATTTGGTCTTGGCTGAGTTTTTTTCTGTTTCTGGCAAATCCGACGCTCCAAAATGAAGTATCACTACAAGAAAACAGCCAAATTTCGAGGAAAATTTGCGAGGAAAATAGATCCTCGCAAATTTGCAACGATTTTGTGAGAAATCTGCTTGGAAACATAACTTCCTCGCAAATTTACGAGAAAAATAATTTCTCTCAAATGCGTCGCAAATCAGCTAGCAATTTGCGAGGAAACTATATTCCTCACAAATTTGCGACCAATTTGCATTGAAATTGCTTGGAAAAAGAGATCTATCACAATTCAGTCGCAAAATATGCGAGAAAAATATATTCTCGCATTTTCATCGCATATCTCCGACGATTTTGCGAGGAAATAGTATCCACTTGCATTTTCCTCGCAGATCCCTCGCAAAATTGCGCAAGATTTGCGAGGAAATCTCTTAGGTAGGTGAACACGTTTTCCAGATGTGTAACCACTATTTGCGAGGATATATTTCTTAGCAAATTCGTCGCAAAAAAAATAGCTATAAATACGACTCCACCCTCTTCCATTCATTCACAACATCTCAAAACAAAAAAAAACAATAACATAAAAAGTTAGTCTAAAGAGAAAACGAAAAAAAAATTTCGGGTTCGGAGCATGAAATTTTTGCTTTACGAGGGTGGATGTATAGGCATAGAGATCCAGATACCGGAGAAGTTACAAAAGAGTATTGGGACGGCTTGCGCGGGTTCATCTACCAGGCGACGAACAACTCCCTTGTGCAAGAGCATGGTAAAATATTATGCCCTTGTATTGAATCTGGGAACGAGAATTATATCTCAATTGACAACATGAAGAAACATTTATATAATAGAGGGTTCACCCCAAATTACTATCTATGGGTTTCCCATGAAGAAAGATGTAATGTTGAAGAAGGTAGTAGTTGTAGTCGTGGTAACCAAAATAGAGGAACTAGTCGTCATCAGCATGAAACAGAAAATAGGTTTCATGATATGGTTACAAATGCATTTCAGGAAACATCATATGCATTTGATGAAAATGCTACATTTGCTGATGTTCCTTATTATGAGGAACCGAACGTAGATGCAAAAAACAATTTTGATATGTTAGACACTGCTAATCAACCTATCTACGATGGATGTAGATAAGGTCAGTCTAAATTATCATTGTCATCTAGGATGATGACAATTAAAAGTGATTACAACTTACCTGAGAATTGCATGGATGCATGGGCTGATTTAATAAAAGAGTATTTGCCCGCGGATAATAATTCTGTTGAGTCTTATTATGCAATTCAGAAATATGTTTCCATCTTGGGTTACCATCGCAAATGATTGATGTATGCATCGACAACTGCATGATATTTTGGAAAGATGATAAAAAGTTGCAGGAGTGTCGCTTTGGTGGGAAACCGAGATATCAACCTACAACTGGACGTAGACGCATACCATTTCAGCGGATGTGGTACTTGCCAATGACCTATAGGCTCAAGTGTCTATATCTTTTGGAAAAGACAGCGGGTGTCATGAGATGGCATGCACAACATACATCTGCGGAGGGAGAGATTACACATCCATCAGACGCGAAAGCATGGAAATACTTTTAGACGGTATACCCAAATTTCGCTAACGAGTGCAGAAATGCCTATCCTGGTTTGTGTACAGATAGCTTCAGTCCATTCGGAATGTCCGAAAGAAAATACTCCTTGTGGCTTGTCATCTTGACGCCGTACAATCTCCCACCCGAGATGTGCATGCAGAGGGAGTTTATGTTCCTTACCATTTTAGTGCGTGGTCCAAAGCACCCTAAGAAATCTTTAGACGTTTTTCTCCAACCTCTAATCCAGGAGTTGCAGCACTTGTGGAATTCAGGTGTTCGTACGTTTGACCAATCAATACAGAGGAACTTTAAGAAGCGTGCGGCACATAAGTGGACAATTAGCGACTTTCTCACATATAGAATGCTATCTGGATGGACAACCCATGGAAGGTTATCATGTCCATACTGTGCACATCAATCTGTAGCATTTCAACTTAAGCATTGACATAAACCTTCCTTGTTTGACTATCATCTTTAAATTCTACCGATGTCCCATCCTTATAGGAGGAACATGAAATTGTTCAAGAAGAACAAAGTTGCGAAGCTTCCTCCCCCGGTGTTTATGACTAGTGATGTTGTGTTGGAGAAAATTGAGTATTACGGTGCTCAAGAAACCGGGAAGTGTGGTGGAAATTGGCATACCAGACAAAACATGCCTGATGGATATCTGGAAAGTCACAACTGGCATAAAAAGAGCATTTTCTGGGATCTCCCATACTGGAAAGATCAATTGGTTCGGCACAATCTTGATGTGATGCACATTGAGAAAAACTTTTTCGACAATATCATGCATACCCTTCTTAATGTGCACGGTAAGACGAAAGACAATGTCAAGTCTCAACGTGATTTGCTTGACATTTGTGCAAGGAGTGAGTTGCATATTACAAGAGATGGGAAATTACCAGTTCCCGCCTTCCGATTAACAGCAGAAGCGAATAGAGCATTGTTTGATTGGGCAAAATCATCCATAAAGTTTCCAGATGGGTATGTATCTAATTTTTCAAAGTGCGCTGAGCAGGGAAAAAAAATTTTTGGCATGAAAAGCCGCGATTGCCATGTATTTATGTAGTGGCTCCTACCTTTTGCTCTCCGCGAGTTACTTGTTCAACATGTGCACGAAGCAATAGAAGGTATATATTAAATGTAACTTCACTCTTCATTCAATTAATGTATATGCATGAAAATATAAGTTCATTATCAACTATAAATATTATTTTCTATACAGGCATTGAACTATTTTTTGCGATTTATGTGCACGGACATTGACTGAGGATGGGATTGCGAAGATGGAGAGTAATATTCCTATTCTGCTTTGCAACATGGAAAAGATATTTCCCTTCATTCTTCGATGTTGTGGAGCATCTACCGATTCACCTCTCGTGCGAAGCGTCTCTAGTCGGTCTGGTACATTTCAGATGCATGTAACCCTTTGAGCGATATATGAAATATTTAAAAGGAAAAGCAAAAAACCTAGCTAGAGTCGAGGGATCAATCGTCGCTGGAAGCTTAACTGAGGAAGCTTAACTGAGGAAACTTCTCACTTTACTCAGTATTACTTCCCATCGACGGTACAAACAAAGAAAAACAGACCTCGACGATACGACGATGACGGAGTGGCACCTACATATAATGTACCGGATATGCCTGACATCTTCTGCCAAATTGGATGACTTGCGGGGAAGTTGAAGGAGGAATGGTGGGAAGATTTTGGATAGAATCACAGTGCACATACTTATATTTTACGAAACTGTGAGTTCGTGCAACCGCTCGAGAGGTACAAATATTGTTATTTCCATTTGATAATAAAAAGGGATTTTATTATTAATTAAATATACTAAAAACAAATTTATTGCAGCTTATTTGATTCAAAAATAAGGGAATCGTATCCCAATTTACCGGACAAGGAGTATGAGAAATACAAAGACAGAGATTTCTCAAAGTGGCTTCAATTCTATATACGTGTATACCGCGTTTCATTTTTTATGAAATTGATTTATACACTCGTTCAATGTTCGTACATGTCACTCTCATTTCAGGTCAACAATGGATATAGTGATGTTCCTTTCCCCCTTTGGTTCCATTAACTCGTACAATGTCCAATTGCACAGATAGTCACTGCACCGATGTACTTCACCCGCGGGCATACATTTCAAACCTATCAACACGGTTCACGTAGGTCATCTGCAAATTACGGCATATATGTACAGGGGGAATCACACTTCTACGGCGTGATTAATCAGATTTTACAAGTCAGTTACCCCAGAGTGGTGAATTTGCGATGTGAATTGTTCAGGTGCGACTGGTATGACCCAGTTCTCGACCGAGGAGTTCGAGTGGACAATTTGGGGGGTTAAAGATATAAACGCTAACAGACGGTATAAAAAATTTGAAATGTTTTTTCTCACTTCGCAAGCTGAGCAAGTGACATTCGTCCCATATCCACAATTAAGAGAATGACGGGAGCAATGGCTTACTGTAATCCATGTGAGTCCAAGGGGTCGTATAGTCAGAGCTGATGATGATATTGTGTTACAAGAGGATAGGACAGGAGAAGACACGTCTATTATGATCGAATCCATCGAGGATGTCATACACGTTGACCCAACATCGTGTGATTTTGAGGATGTACATTCAAGCAACAACGAAGACATGCATGATTCAGATGAGGATACTGATGACGACGAAGAAGAATCTGACGACGAAAACGATTCTATTTATGTATCTGACCATAATAACACTGATGATGAGTGATGTTATCTATTATGTTTGTATAAGTAGTAAATGACAATTGGAAGTGTTTATGGAAAGTTAAATGCTAGTTGATTAAAATTAGGTAAACGAAATGTCTTTCAAGATGAAAATGATTTATTAGAACAAGAATTTCAAATGACAGATTTTTCATAAGACTTTGTAAGAAGTATATTAAGGGCCTGATTAGTAAAGACAGTGAATGTTGGCTATTAATGTAGGCTTTTAAAACATTTGGTTGTAAAGAATTTTGGTTGTAGAGAATTTGACTGTTACTTTTAATTATTGATTGTTAACTAAAATTATAGAATTATGACTGTTAGTTTAAATTACATTTTTTAATTAAAGTATAAATTATGTTTGAATTTAAATCGTAATATATTATGCTACATGTTTAAAAAAATTATTATTAACTTGTCACGTTTTGTAATTTTAATTAGATAAGTAATAAGAATCTCGTTTAAAAAATATTATGCTGGTATAACACCAAAAAAATATTTCATGTAATTGTTTTCTCGATATATTACAAATTATTTTATACTAAACATATGTCTGATTATCTTTTTGATTGGGGACTGAAAACAATAATTACTTTTTTACATAAAAGATTATCTAGGTAAAAACAAATAATCTAATTGAATCTTCTAAAAATAATTGTATTATATTAGTTTAAAGATTTAATTATTTCCTATATTTTAATTATTTATAGAATTAGTTGAAATATTTTAAATCCTTAACATGTGAGTTTTTTAACTAAATAACTTAATAGAAATTAATTACAAAGTTTTGATAGGATTAGTTTATCTAAAGTTTAGGAAATATACAAAAACAAAATTCTACAGCCATTTAAAAAGTCTTATTAAGGGGATTTAAAAAATTTGTACGTTAAAAGTGATGAGAGAAAAAATGGGTTGTTTTGGTTGTAGGAAAAAAAAAGGAAAGTAAAATATGATTGACAAATTTTTTACTATAAAACTTTTAAAGTAATTAAAATCTTTACAACCACTATGTCAATCACCTCCTAAATTTAATATATAACCTATCTTGCGAGGATTTTGCGAGGAATCGTCGCAAATTCCTCGTAAATCATTATCCTAAACCCTAAAGCCTAAACCCTAAAGCCTAAACCCTCGCAAAGATTCCTCGCAATTTCCTCGTAAATTTTTGCGCCAAAGAAAAAAAAGCGGGAACCCTAAAATTTGCGAGGAATTGCGAGGGATTTTCGAGGAAGCAAAATCCTATATATATGAGACCTCTCCTTCTCATTTCTCAAACGATCAAAACACTAAAAATCTCTCTAAAACACACACACTCTCTAAAAAAACTCCCAAAACCTCCAAACCAACCTTCTCAGCTTTGAACATTGTAAGCTTTTAAAGTTATACGTTAGAAATAAATTAGTAGATGTTAGATTTTATAAAATTTAGGGTTTGAAAAAAAAAATGGTTAGGTTGTTTAGATAGAATTTAATAACTGCTTTATAAGAAGTTTGATCGTACAAGATTTTAAATTAGTATAAAAATTTATGTAAATAACTTATATGAATTAGTATCTAATATTATATTAACATTAGTAAATAATACATAATTTTATTAAATACTAAACTTAAAATTTTATTATTAATAATATATTTAATATTAAACTAAATATTTATAATAAACAATTTTCGTAAATATGTAATTTAAAATTTATTATTATTATTATATTTAATCTTAATACACAAATATATAATATATATTTTCAATAAATAGTAAATTTAATTTTAAAAAATGTTAAAATGTAGATCGATCCCCTCGGTTCGTACGAGTCCTATCTACAGCAGTCCATGAGGTCTGCACTGGGAGCCTCCAGTTTCCGATGCGTTTCGGANTCACGGAGCTCCTCCTGCAGCTTCGTCCGCGACGGCCCCGGCACCACGCCCGCCGGGGATGACGTAGCAGGATCTACTGCGTAGTCCCGCTCAGGCAACGTTGCCTCTCCTTCAGCCCGAGCGACCGGCGGGGACCATGTGGTTTGATGAAGATGGGAAGGTGGCACAGAAGATCACGAAGATCTTCATGCAACACTATTCGGGCCCATACACGAGCTTCTCGAAGACTCCTCGAGTTGTCATCGATGGCTGGTTCGAGGTCTTCGTTGTAAGTTATTTAAATTTTATTTTTCTCAAATCTAACTTTTAATTACTATCAATTTAAACTTAAATTTGGTTTCTCCAACAAACATACAACTGGGATCAGGTGTACGACGAGCAGATTCGGGATGAGTTTGAGACAAAACTCAAGGCCCGCCTCCCGGACCAGGTCGGGCGATGGAAGAAGAAGTGGAGGGCGAATCCGGAGAACTCAAAGCCGGATTGGATGGACGGGGACGTGTGGGCCCAGCTAGTCGGACACTGGCAGGGAGGGACTCACACGGCTAGGAGCATGCAGTGTATCTCGGTTCGCAAGAACCCCAAGACACAGAGGGTCGAGGCTACACACACTTCCGGCCGAGACTCTTTCAGTGCTAAGGCCCGGAAAATTGTAAGTAAGCTCTCAAATTAATTTAAATAAATAATAAAATGCTTAAAATGTTATAGTTTGTCTAATAAAAACAACTATTAAATCTTTTTTTTTAAATAAGGCCAAGGGCGCAGACTATTATGTTCCGGATCTTTTAGTTGTGCTTGAAGAGACGAAGAAGGGGTCAAACGAGACGTTCATCGACGCGAAGTCCGAGCGTCTATGCGTCGAGGTCCACCGGCGCATCAATGAGGCCGAGATCCAGTTTACGATGGAGAACCCGGATAGCTCGGTTCAGTCTTGCGGTCTTTCGTAGTTCGAGAAGAACCAGATTTTTGCAGAGGTTAGTATTTAATTATTTTTATTAAATTAGTTATTTCATTTAAGTTTTTAATATAATTAATATTAAATTTTTTTCTTTTATATTGTAGGTTGCTCCCCGGTCGAAAGGCCGATTTTTTGGAGTTGGATCTCTACAGTCCGAGGCATCTTCAACTGCAACTGGAGTTCAGCCGTCCCAATCCAGCTCAAGAGCTCTAGAGGAGAAGTTGCAGAGGGCTGAGGCAAATCTCGTGGCGGCTCGTGAGGAGGTTAGTGCGGTTAGATCAGAGATGACCGGATACCAGGAGCGGACTCGATCGCATGCTCTTCTATTCGAATGGATGGAGAAGAACGACCCAAAGTTTCCTGAGTACGCTCGGTTGTTACGGGACGGACCGACTCAACAACGACAGCAGCAGAACCAAGGCTCGGCGAATAATTAGATTTTAGGTTTTTAGTATTTAAGATTTGTAAAATAATTGAATATTTTATTGTTTTACTTTCAAAATATTATCTATGTAAAATTTCATATTTTTAATTTTAATTTCATTTCTAATAATTTTAATTAATTATATTATATCTTCATTATTTATTTCCCTAAAAAAAATTTAAAAGAAAACTTATTTTGCGAGGGATTTGCGAGGAGCCTCTCGCAAATCCCTCGCAAAAGAATTGCGATTATATTGCGAGGATCATACGCAAATACTCGCAATATACTCGCAAACAATTTGCGATGAAATTTCGATGATCTTTCGCAAATCTCTCGCAAATATTTTAAGAGGAAATAGCGACGATTCCTCACTAATCTTTCGTAAAATATTTGCGAGGAAATTGCTAGGAAATGAGAAAGTTCATCGCAATTTCGTCGTAATATTTCACGATTCAATAAATTATCGCAATTTCCTCGCGAAATATTTTCTCGCAGTTTCCTAGCAAATTTGCGATGAAATGACTATTGTATATTTATGCGAGGAAAATACTTTTGCGACCTACGGTCAACGACCAGAAAACTTTCCTCGCAATTTCGTCGCAAATCACTATTTGGGAAGAAATTGTGAGGAAAGTCTCTCTTGCAAATTCGCTGTTTTCTATTAGTGTATGGACGCTTTCGAATCTGCAACTTTATCCAGCAACTTTCAGCAATAGGACTTGGTTCAACTCATGGATAAGAGTTTTAGAGAAAATACAATTCGTCGACTTTGTGTCTCGTTGAGCCAAAAGTCGATGAAAATATCCACCACCCTCTTTCAAATATTTTTCTGTAAGTACTTAATGATGTTCAGCTGGTGTGGAAGTTGGTTTGGCTTAGATTGCTCTTTAGGTGCTTCAGTTGTGGTTTTTGTTCCTTTGATCACATCTTTGAGCCTTTGAATGTAGACAAGGAATAGATTTTCCTGGACTAGATCATTCATAGCAGCGAAATAAACTTCATTTTGAACTTAATACTCCTTGGCTGAACTAATACCAAAGTTCTTTGTTGGAGTTTCTTTGATATTCAAATTCTTGCAATTTTTGCTCCATGAGCTCAGCTTTGCATTTAAGGGTCTTTGAGAGGGATTTAAACCTTTTAAATGTCCCTTAGATCATCTGTGAGGTGATGGGAAAAACTTGGTTGATTCCGTGCTCAGTGGCAATGAAATGGCTAAGATGCAAGAAATGCCTCAATATAGGCTCCTTGTAGCTTCTAGTGTATATTCATGTGTTCTTGAGGTTCCAATCCTGAAAATCACCATAAAATGGTACATATATGTTGAATTGACTTACCTTGAATGATTCGAGCTTATGCATGATCTGGCCAAGAAAATGTGAAAATTGGACGTTTGGACTTGTTTTTCTCGGCCATAGGCATGTCCGGATGAGTAATGGAATAATTGGGATGTAGAAATGGTTGGTCGAGATGGGTTAAGGTTCGGAAAAGGTTTGGACCAATTGGCGGAATGGTGGAGACCGAAGTTGGACGGTGGTGGGAGAGAAATGCTTCGGCGTTTGGGGCACATAGCCCTTGACACCGGTCGGGGTTGAGTTAATGGGCGGTGGCTAGTCAGGTGATATTTGTGGGCCTGCTGGAGCTTGGAAGAGTAGAGAGGGTTTGATCCTGGGTCCCGGTGGCGGCAATCATGTGATCGGATGGTGGCCCTTTTAGGCAAAAAACATTATTTTGGCCAAAGTCCATAACATGCCCGCATTAGTTTTCTTCATTTTTCTTCCTTTCCAAAGCAAGTTCCAACGAAAATCAAAGTATTTAAACACTATCATTTATTAAAAAAATCATAACACCAAAATTAAACAACTTATTCCTAAAACCAAAACTTAAAAATCAAAATCAATTGAACTTAAAGAAGTAAAACATATGGTTTGCCTTCCATAAAGCGCTTGTGTAAAGTCAATTAGCTCGACTCCTGGGCATTTAAATGGGAGGTTGATTGCTTAAGGAAATTTTTTTCCCTTTTGGTGTAGTTAATGTCTGGAAGATATGGCTTAAGGTGTTTATCAATTGACCGTGAAATCTCCTCTATCTCGATTTCATAATACAACATCATCATATGGTTAATGGTCCAGACCATCTTGATTTCAGCTATCTGGGGAAAAGCTTTAAGCTTGAATTGGAGAATAGAACCTTATTATTTGGTGAAAATACTCATGGGACAATCTTCTTATCATGATACGCCTTAGCTTTTCCTTGTAAATACGGGAATTCTCATAAACATTGTGGCGAATTTCCTCAAGCTCCTTCAATTGGATCAATCTTCTCTCAGAAGCAGTTTTTATGTCGTAGTTTAGCTTCTTTACTGCCAATTCATCCTTATACTCGATCTCTACTAGAAGATGACATGACTTTCCATAGACAAGATGAAAAGGAGTATTCCCAATAGGTGTCTTGTGTGCTGTCCGATAAATCCAAAGAGTGTAATCAATCCTTGTTGACCAATCTTTCCTTGTCTTCTCCACAGTCTTCTCTATGATCCTTTTGATCTACATGGCAAACTACTTCTTACCGTTTCAAACTTAGTCCTTTAAGGTTCCGACATCTTTGGTCTAGCATTTTCCGATTGACTAGTCCTCTCTGCTTCTGGAATCTCTCGTGCAACATGTTCTGGTATCTCTCTTGCTGCAAATTATTGTTATTCTGTTCCTGGTTCTGGTAAGATAGACAAGGAGGAACCTGTAGTGGATTGGTTTTCAGGAATAGCCCAACGGACAGACAAGGAGGAACCCGAAGTTGACTCGTCTCGAGGCATAGCGCGGCGGTTTTGGTTTCCTCGAGGAAATGTCGGGTTTTTTAGTTTGTGGTGTCATCTTCTTCACTTCTCCAATATGCCGAAACCTAAAATTATAACAACCCAACAAAACTAAACTCGATTACTACCATAATCCAACAAAGTAGTGTTAAATTTTAAATTTCTGGACAAATTTTAGTTTTCTTTTTGCCAACTTTTAATTGATACGATTTTAATCGACAAATTCAAAAGATTTGGCAACTTTTAACAATCGATGAGGGTCCCAAGGGGTTTGCAAGGACTCGAATTGATATAGGGTCGAAGAAAATTAAACATATAATGAAATTTTAATACACAACCCTAAAGTGTTCGATTTTTACCTTTTTTAGAGACGAAGGTGATGAGGAAACAAAGAATCTTCGCTAGTAGTAGAAGAAGACCGAAGAGGAGGCTCTAGAGACCCACGAACAATCGATTCTGCCGAGATCAAGAGAAGGATTCGAATTTGACACCCACAGAGAAGTAGATTCGTGATAGGACAAGAGAGAATCAGTGAAGAAGAAGAAGAATAAAAAGATTGGGAGAAGATGAGATGAAACCTAGAGCTGTCCCTTTCAAAACCCTAAAAGATGATGAGAGAAGACGAAGGGCAAGAGTGAAGAAACAAATCGATTCTTTTCCTCTTTATGTTTTTGATTTTTTTTAATGTTTTTTGAGTTAAGTGGGTCAGTTTAATGGGTCTAAAGGAATGATCCGAAATAGTGTGGCCGTATCTAGTAAAATGTTGATTTCATTAAGGGCATCAAAGTAATTCACAGTTTTTTCGATTAAAATAATATTATAACTATCTTAAACTTTAAGAAAAGGTAATATGAACGTTTTTTAAGGTCATATTAGCACTTGCTCCCATTATTTCGTGTTTTAAATTATTTTGTATTCTAGAGTACGAACTCTGACATGCGAGTCACCCAAATCTTAATCTGAAACCGAATTTCACAAATCGGATACAGGTCCACGACCATCGCCCCCGCCAATTTGAAGAATCCGACGATGTATTCGAGATTGGGCCAGATAATCAAGAGACCCCAAAAAAAGCCACATCTCGTCTTTGGATTTAATAAAGGGTTTTAGCTCGCTAACCCCTAAACCCACAATCCAAATGGCAGTTTTCTGGGATCTGGACAACAGATACCCTGCCTCTTTCCCACCTTACGATGCGGCAGTCAATTTGAATCACCGCATCGTCTTTCGGATTTGTGAAGCTGATGGTGGCATATGCGAACCATCATGCTTTCAGCTATGTTCCCCTTGAAGTTCGACAACAGAGGAAAGAGAGAAACTTGCTCAACCAATTGGAGAACAAGAGTTTAGTGAAATACCGGAGCCATACTTTTGCGGCGTGTATGACCGGAGATTCTACACGAATGAGAAACTAATCAACCATTTCCGGCAGATTCACGAGACTGAGAATCATAAACGTATGAGACAGATCGAATCTGCGAAAGGACACGAAAAAGTGAGGTTTATAGCCACGTACTCCATGAAGATAGACTAGTATAAATGAGCGGCGAGAAGCATTATGACTCCTAAAGAAGGTTATGGGTTAACTGAAACGAGAGGGATTCTTACGGAGTTTGGGATTATGAGTTTGAGAATGAGCCAGAGGTGGAACCGTCGATGGATACTGGATTGGTGGGAGATAGATAATGATGAGGTGTTGGATTTTCAAGACCTTGTGGATACATCATAGCATTGTTGGGATTGATTGCGATAAATCAGTATAAACTATTAACAACTTTCAAGGCAATCAACATGGTGTAGAGAGGCAGTTACATGATTGGCAGATAAACTAAGGCAGTTACAAGAGAGAAGAAAGTAGAAAGCTTTATTAAGTGGGAGAGATTGAAAAACATTCTTCAGGGCAGTGAGCGTCCTTCAAAGTCTTTGTTCTTCCATATTAGTCAGAATTTTGTTTTTTTTTTTCGGCGAGTCAGAGTTTTGTTTTTTTCCTGGGTTGAACATGCCAGGTCGGTCTAGACTTTGGCAACAACATACATTATAAAGATAGGTTTGGATTCACAATTAAACAAGGTAACTAAACAGATTGAATTACTGCAGAGTAGATCCAAACTAATGATATATTCTTCTGACAAGAACGAAAAAACAATTGATTTCATGAAGCTGTACATTGCTCAAAATCTACCAACAAATAAATGAAACAAAATCTAGAACACAAGAAACAATGCAGATATCTCAACCAAAGTGTTTGTCCATTAACAGTGGGGTATAAGCTTTGAACTGAGTAGATTTAGTAAACTCTGAGCTCAAGAAATCGAGTGACTAGAACAGAGAACTCACCAAGAACTCTTCTTCTTCGATCCTGAGTGAAAACCCATGTACCATTTCACAAACTTTTTCAAACCCGACTCGAGATCAACCGATGGTTTATAACCAAGCTCTGCTTGCGCTAGGGTGATGTTAGCATGAGTGAACTTGACATCCCCATTCCTGGGTAAAGGCATGATCTTTTTCTTAGCTTTCATCTTCAAAAGTTTCTCAAGTATAGTCACAAGCTTAGTTACAGGAACAGGCAAAGTATTCCCCAAATTGTAGATTCTAAACATTGCAGGACCTTTCTTCTTGCCACCACTACAAGTACTCTTCTCAGCAGTATCTAACGCACCTAAACAACCTTTTACTAGGGATGTTGTCTTGGGCCTATATCAATAGGGTTAGCCCAGCCCTGATGTGATTTTATAACCCTAAACCCTTTTATTTTAAACAGGGCCAAGATCGGCTGGGCTAATTTCAAACCAGGGTTCTAACAGGGCCTAAAATAATAGTTTTATCATATTTTCTGGTGTAATTGTTTCTTCATCTTTTTTTTGAGAGACGATGATGATGTTCAATTATGTTTTACCGTCAAAACCGCAAATTCAGTTTTCCTGCCGAAATCGAAAATCAAGTTTCCCCGTTAAAACCGCAAATTTTTTTTTCCCGCCAAAGCTGCGAAAATCAATTTTCCCGCCAAAGCCGCAAAAATAAGATTTCCCGTCAAAACCGCAAAATTCTGTTTTCCCGCCAAAACCGCAAAATTCAATTTTCCTGCCAAAACCGAAAAAGTCAATTTTCCCGCCAAAATCGCAAAATTTCGTTTTCTCGTCAAAACCGCGAAATTCAATTTTCCCACCAAAGCCGCAAAAATCAATTTTCCCGCCAAAGCCGTGAAATCAATTTTCCCGCCAAAACCGCAAAAATCAATTTTCCCGCCAAAGCCGCAAAAATCAGATTTCCCGCCAAAACCGTAAAATTCTGTTTTCCCTTCAAAACCGCGAAATTCAATTTTCCCGCAAAATCGCAAAAGTCAACTTTCCCGCTAAAACCGCAAAATTCGTTTTCCCGCCAAAATCGCGAAATTTCGTTTCTCCCGCCAAAATCGAAGATTCCGTTTTCCCGCCAAAACCGCTAAATTAAATTTTCCCGTTTAAACCGCAAAATTTCGTTTAAATAGACTAGCTATATATACATTTATATGTAGTTTTTATTGCATAAAAATTAAATGGGCTAACCCTGATACCAGCCCTAACCCTTTTATTAAAATAGGATTAAAATAGGGCTGGGTTAAAATAGAGTTGGGTTTATTCTAAATAAAAGAGGGTGAGGCCCTAGCCCTAGATTTAACATCCCTACCTTTTACAATATCATCAATGTAAGTAAATTCCCTAGCAATACTACCTTTATCAGGAGATTCAAACACAGTAATGGTTTTCCCTTTGAGAATATCTTTAGTGAAGAAGAAATACGCCATGTCTGGTCTACCCCAAGGTCCATAAACAGTGAAAAATCTGAGACCCGTAAGCGATAAACCGTAGATGTGGTTATAAGTATGTGCAATTCCTTCACCTGCTTTCTTCGTCGCTGCGTATAAGCTCGCCGGATGATCAGTAGGGTCTTTCTCCGAGAAGGGTACTTTCGAATTGAGACCGTAAACGGAGCTAGACGACGCCCAGACAATCGCAGGCTGTGGATTTGCTGATTTTGAGACTTCCAAAAGATTCACGAATCCTGCGATTTTGCTGTTCACATACGAACCTGGGTTTTGCATCGCGTAACGAACACCGGCTTGAGCAGCGAGATGCATCACGTGTGTAAAGAGGACGACGTCGAACAGCTTCCTGAGCAAAACCCCGTCGTTTATGTCTCCTTCGACAACAAAGACTCCTGATCGCTCTAAAAGCCCTTGCCTCGCGCGCTTAAGCTTCGGATCGTAGTACCGATTGAAATTGTCAAGACCCAGAACCCCATCGCCGCGTCTTCGTAGCGCGATCGAGACGTGACTGCCGATGAATCCGGCGGCTCCGGTAACTAGAACTGTTACCCCGCCCCGAGACCTCGGACGAGCCGATTTACGGACTTGTTTCTCCCAGTGAGAGCCGCCGTATTTAGCGGGGGAAGCGGATGAATCATTGAGATTCCGGCGAGATGGAGATGGCGGAGGCGATAAGACGAGGTAGAAGAGAAAGAGAACGAGGAATAACGAAGCCCAGAGCGTGAGTTTGGAGAGGCGGAGGTAACGGTGATGGTGAAGAATCCCATACGGAGGAACTTTCTCGGTTTTGTACTTTCCGGCAGGAAGATCATCAAGGTGAGACATTTTCGCCGGAGTATCAGAAATTGGTGAAAATGGCAATTAGGTTTAGGGTTGGTGTTTCGTCCAGAGAAGAGAGCAAGTCAAATTGAAGATTTTCCGGGAAAGAAGACGAGACGATCTTTTACTTGTACACTTGTGACTATACGTAGATTGATCGGTTGGTTTATCATCTACAAAAAAATATTAAAATTAAAATTGTACATTTTGTTTATTCTTAAAGTAATGTATTCGATTCATGTATTTATATTGCCTTTGAAGGTTAATGTACTTTTTGATTATTGACATTTGTATTCGTATTACATTCTATAATCTCTTTTTTTTTTAATATTTTAAGATTTACTCGAATATTTTTATTTTTGTTTGAATATTTTAATTTTGTTCAAATATTTTGAAAAATTATGATTGTATAAATATTTAAATGTTTATAATATAAAATAAACGTACAAAGGAGAGACCATGAGGCGATTATGGTTTACAAGAAGACAAGCGCAATTTCCGACGCGACTCCAGCGATATGAGAGTCGTAGCTCTTAGATTCTGAAGCCTCTAACTGCAGAGGTGGTATTAACGTTTCATTTTGAGATCTTCCTTTTGAGATTTTTTGTTTCATCGTGGGATTTTGATATGCTCGTGACATATCTTGTGATTATGTTCGTTTGTTCTTATGCTCATGATCGATTTGCTTGTTTGATGCGTTTGGAGGGTCGTGACTCTGAAATTCATAAATTCTTCGTTGGAGGGAACTAACGGGCAATGTTAAAGGTTTCTGTAGTTTCTCTTTCGAATCCACTTGTGTTTTTGCTCTGTTATAGGTGTCTCTTCTCTATGTTTGGTTGGTGTTTAATAGATTTCATACATAAGGATACAAATAGAGAGTGGAGGTTGAGGCCGTCTTGCAGTAGCACATAGACATTGATTTGCGTAGACCTTATGTCTTTGTCTTTTCCATTGGCTAAGAGCATAGTGAAACATATTATGTTCGATGAGGATGTTGAGGAACCCATATTAATCCTCCACCAGATACTTGGGATTTAATTTTGGAGTATGACTTGACCATCATGGGTTCGGGTCTTTAATCCAAAAAAGCAGGATGTGGATAAGCCATTGCTTATATGCCACAACAACGAGGTTTGGAAGGGCAGATAACAACAAGTAACTTGAGGAACCATTGTTTCTTTAATTTTGACTCGGAAGAGGAGTTGCAATTCGTTCTTGATAAGAGACCCTTCCATTACAGTTATTGGATGTTTGTTTTAGTACGTTGGGAACCAACAGTACACGATGATTATCCTTGTGAGATGACCTTCTGGTTGGAGCTCACTTGAATACCAAGTCAATTCTGGTCGAAGGTGACGGTGACAAGCATTAGTTGAAGGCTAGGTCTGGTCCATGAAGTGAATGAAACATATGCTCAAATCAGGTTCTAAACTATTGTACCATCTCATAGCCTTATCATTCAGAGAGAAAATGAATAACATGCATTTCAGAGCTTTAGCAGGTACTCTGTTGTGCTGGATAGTATTGCAGATGACTTCAAATTTATCCAGATGGTGCATTGGGTTCTGTGATGATAACCCATGAAACTGATTCTGCTGCACCAAGTTAATGAGACCAGTCTCGATCTCAAAGTCTCTTCTCTCTATGGGAGGCGGACAAATCCTAACACGATTCGCATAGAAAGCCTTCAGAGTGTCATGTTGCGTCGGAGTCATCCTCTGTTGAGGTTGATTTACGCGTTTTTGCCCCTCAACTGCAACATTATGCTGGCCAATTTGCTGAGCACCAACATTAGCACCACCTCTAGCAGGTGGATCACCTCCTGGAAGGACTCAAGGAAAGAGAGGATTTTGATGAACTTGAATGTTATCACTCATGATTTCAGCGAACTCAAATTCCTCAATAACCTCCAGCAGCATCTCCTTCTTCTTCTTTCTCTCTAGAGGACTTGGTTCTGACTCGAACTCGAGAAGATTCGCGATTCCTTGGCTTCTAGTGTGAGGCCTGTTCATGCACCTGAAAGTACAAAAACAAAGAAGAAAAATAAGAGATTAAACAAAATAAAGAAAAATGCCTTAGACACGCAGTCATCCTAAGTTCTAAGACGACCTATTGGTCCCCGGAAACGACGTTAGAAAACTTGATAGCTCAGGTTTTCGCCCGAGATAACACTGCAAGCACACAGAAAGTATGATGTAGTGGTTCAAGAACGAATCCACAGAGACCAAAGGTAGCACGAAGAATTTCAGATCAAACAACGGGTTAAGGCAAAAAGATTGTTTTGTAAGAGATGCAGAAAATCTAAATTAAGAGGCAAAGAAAAAAAACAAACGACAACGGGGTTGTAAATCAATGAAAGAAGAGTTGGACATTTGGTATTCTCAGGGAAACATTTCATTGTTGAATCGAATTATTGACTAGAGAACATGTTTAAAACCGTCCTAAATTCAAACACTAATATAGAACTGATCTACTTCCGTAGTATCACTTCCCTATGTATTAGAAACCTCGAGACTAACTTCCGTTGACTCTCGCATTCTAATCATGCATTCTAAACAAGTTTGATAGGTTCACAATTAACTTAAACATCAACTTCCATAGGCTTAAGATAAATTTCTCATTTAGGATTCTTTCAGGCATTTAATTGAACACTTTTCAGGCGTTAAACAACCTAAGATCAAAAACTAAGCGATCAATTTAGTTTCATGCATTACGAACAATCCTAGACGAAGATCCAATTGATAAAATCCCTAATCATATAATTCTATGTCAAAAATTCATGAATCCCTATGTGAGAACCGTAAACCCAACAAGCAAACTACTCACTCATGATTAGAGAAACAACACAATTCAAATCAAAGAGAGACATCATTGAATTGATCAAAAATAAAGAGTAAGGTTCATAATTCTTCTCGGATTCTGATTACGGAAGACGATTCTTCTCCTTAGGTTACAAATTCTCTCTTGCTCTCAAAAACTTAGAAAACAACATAATGAAACAGGAAACACGAGTTTAGATTTTAGTTATGAAATCTTGTTCACGATAAGTTCGGTCTGGTTCTCCGTAAAATCGGTCTGCGAAAACAGGACAGGGATCGATCGATCTTGAGACAAGGATCGATCGATCCTTGTCCTACTGACTAGATATTTCAACTCTTCACGAATACTTCCTTTGATGCTTGAAAATTTTCCAAAATGCAATCTTTCCGCACATCCAAGCTCGTAACCTGTAAAAAACTAAAGAACACAATCTGCTCCAAAGAGATCCGAATACATACTAAAAACCATATTTCTCGAGTAAAAACCGTAACAAAAACCACTAAAATACTAACACATCAAATACTTAGGTTGTAACAGCATATAGGATTGCATTTTGCATAGGGAAAAATTATAGAATTGCCTCATTGATAGCTAAGTTTTGCTTAATAACCAACGATCTCTTTAGAAATGCAATGTTGCATAGACTGCTTTTAGTCTTTGGAAAATCCATGATTGGAATTAACAACTTGAATGTCTTTGCAAAAGTTGAAGTAGACTATCTTTAGAGCCAATTTATATCTAAGATGGACTTAAATTAATGTTAAAATCTTGCTTATGGGCTTTGCTATACTTGACCATGAGAAAACACTAACATTTGAGCTATGTTCTAGTCGATTTTTACCACCCTTTCTTAGCTCAAATGGCTGCTCTCATCTTTAGAGTAGTGACCAACCTTATAAAACCCTCAAAACTTTCCTTCAAAACCCCTTAATATTTCGATATGTGAGGCCTCTTTTGGAAAGTGCATACACGGGCAAAATCTTGAGTGAATTGAAGTTGAACGAAAAAGAGGATACTTCCTTAGATTTAGCCTCACTTTAAGGTTAACTAGAGTCTTAGGAGGAGGAAATCCTTATTGGTTTGGGTTTGTTCAAGTCTTGGGAGTGGTTGGTGTATATAGAGTCAAGTAAGTGTTCCTCAATGTGAATATGATCCTAGGTTGTGTGAATGAAAGAAAGAAAAAGAAAGGAGAAAAACTGAAAATTATAGAGAAAAGAAGTGAAAGAAAAAGACACTAGAGATTAGAATCAAGTTTAAGCCCTACCCTTAGAAACTAAAAGCTTAGAGAGTCCACCCTTGAAATGAAAAGAAAAGAAAGAATTCAAGGTGATTAGAATAGTGGCTCTTAAAATCAAAAGAAGGTTAGTAGTTAAGAAAATGAAAAAGTCTAAGCATCTCTAGTTCTCTACAAAGAGAAAAGAATTAGTGTGTTTTGTAGATTTAAGGTTTGTTGTTTCTAGTACTAGGATGGGAAATATACCAAGTAAGTGCCTAGATCCTTAGAAAGCAATGGGTGTGAACAATTAGAGGAAGTAAATGCTTTGTATGCGTAAATGTTCGGCTACCACAATGCTTTTGTCTATTGTCTTGCACTACTTTTTGAGAGAAACCACCATAAAATTGTGTGAACCCTCTTCTTTTTACACTTCTTTGTACATAGATCCTTTCTTTAAAACTAAAAATCGAATGGATGAGATGCATTACCCATAAGTAAAGAACTTACTTATAAGTTTTAATGATTGTAAAAAGGAATTGGCGATAAAGTAGTTTATGGATGCTTAGCTTACATTCTAAGAGTTGGTTTTGTTATGATCATGATGAATTACTTAGACTCTTAGATGATCTTTGCACCATTACACTTGTTTTTAGGACATTGGGCATTCCTTTCCTATTTTGGTCTTGAGTTTCCACTTGCAAACCTCACTTCCGGGTTTGGTCTTTGTTGTTTGCTTGAGGACAAGCAAAGGGTAAGTCTTGGGGATTTGATGTGTGCATAATTTCATGCATATTTAGATGCATTTTAGCTTAGTTCCATCCACTTTTAGGTTGTATATATTGCATTTTAGTCTTAGAATCCGTATAGTTTGAGTCTAGAGTCTCGTTTTAATATAACTTGCATATGCATACATTTTTCTGCATTTGAAGTTTCTGCTTTTGGAGTGGCTTAATGGAGGCTCAAAAGATGGATTCAAGATGGTTATTTAGCTAAGAAATCATGGGATTGAAGTGCTAAATGCATTTAGAATGGATGGAGTCAATGGAGCTATCAAAGGACCCAAGAAGAAGCCTTACACACCCAATCCATATGGTTATCGACCATGCTGGTTGATAGTGGCATGTGTGGGATCGATAGCCACATGCACATCAATGATCCCAAAGAGTTTGGATCGACCAAGAGACGGGAAAAAACTGATTTTAGGGCAACTTCTCTCCACCCCTTTTGTATAAATAGCCTCCCATATGTCCCAAGAACACACTTTTAATAATCTTTGACACCTTTGAACATCTTTGCAACTTTTCTTGTTCTTTGTCATACTTAACAAGATCTAAAGACTTGTAATAAATATTTTGGTTTCTTTTATTTAGCTTTTTGTTTCTCTTCTTCATCTCTTTCCTTTAGATCTAGATCTAAGGGCATGAAGCTCAAAGACCCAAACTTTGTCCTTGGATTTCCATGGATCTTAGTGAGTAGATCCTTTAAAGATCTTGAGTTGTAGTAGAATAGGGTTAGATCTAGGGTTGTGATGGATGATTAGGCTAGATTTTGGCATAGATTCCTACTAGATCTTGTTTAGTTCTTCAAAGTTCATTGCTTGCTCATTGATGCCAAGAAAGTGCTCGATTAAATGTCTGAGAGAACAAGATCTTTGTTTTTAACTTTGGCCTATGTGAGTAGTGTTCCATAAATGTTAAATGGCTAGAAGGACTTGTTGATCACTATCACATATATGTTTAGACAGGCAATAAGCGAGAGTTGAGCCTTGTAATGTTTATAGGTGAATAGATCTTCGCCATGAGAGTGGATAGATCGATAAAGGAGGGATACTTGGCCTAGGAATAGCTTCAATCCTCTAATAAAGCCTTAGTAAATTCCATCATAATTCTAGATCAAGCCCGAACCAATTGTTACTATCTCAAGATTCTATCTTTTTCATTGATTACCTTTAAAGTTTGTTCCTTTCTTGCATTTACTTATTGTTTGCTTTATTATTGTCTTCCTTTATTGCACTTTCATTATGTTTGTCTTTACTTTTGATAGATTTAGTTGAGACTCGTGATACCCCACCTAAATCGACCCTCCTAGACTAGGATATCTAGTGCATTTTCCTTGCTTAGATTCTTCTAGATAAGGCTCTAAATCCTTGGACGATACCTCACGTACTACAAGTCGACCCCATTCTCTTGCGGGATTGTTGACTAGGCTTAGGTTTTACAATTTTATTCTTGCTCGTTGGCCTCACATAGACTGGAACAATGTCAAGACGACGAGGCTGCAATCGACGAGGATGTAGACGACGAGGCTACAGACAATGACCTCCTATTTGAAGACTCCCTGAAGAGAAGTTCCTAAACGACGAGGTCACTGCCAACAAAGTCACTGATGACGAAGTCAAAGATGACAAGGTCACTAATGACGACCTCCCAGTATTAATCCAAGATGACAAGCTCACCGTGACAAGCTCGCCATGACGAGCTTACCGATGAAGAGCTCACTGGTGACGAGCCCATAGCATATGAACTAAGAAGAGGCTCCCAGACAAGTCCGAATGAGCCCAAACGAGCCCAAATATACATTGGCTCTTAGAAATGATAAACTCACCAGTGATGAGCTTTCATATGACGAACTCAGACAAGTCTATAGCAAACTAGGCTCCCAAATGAGCTTCGATGAGCCTAGATGAACATTGGCTTTAACAAATGGCGAGCTCATCAATGAGGAGTTCATAGATGACTAACTCGAGCCCAAACGAGTCCAGACGAGGCTCGCAAATGACGACACTGACTAACTCTCTTTGTATAAGTGAAGCCAAGCCTAGATGAGCCCACAACAGATGAGCCAGATGAACATTGGCTCTCACAAATGACGATCTCATCGATGACGAGCTCACCAATGACTAGCTCATAAATGACTAACTCATACGGGCCCATAAAAGCCCAACACTTAATGGATTTCCATATTCAGCCATATTTGAAAGAAGTTTAAGGAATTTTGATATGCCACAGGCTAAACATGTTTTTATTCCCATGGGTTCTCAGTTTAGATTATCTAGTACTAAACAAACACAAAAACAATCCTGAAGTGGAAAGGATAATGAGTAGTGTACTTTATTCAAGTTAAATTGGGAGTTTAACGTGTTGTCCTAAGTTTGAAGTTAACTTGAACAGCAAGTAATCCAAAACCAAGTCAAGTCAAGATATGATTTACTTGGATTAAGTCTATTGTCTTATGTGTTATCTAAACAATATGTTATATTCCTAATAGAATTTGGATTTACTAGAATGCGTAAATAGAAAGATTAAGAGATAGTTAGAGAAGTGAGAGAGAGCTCGAGCATTTAGTTTGTGAGATTAAGGTTTTGAGTTTATTTTCCTGAAGAAATTAATAAGAAGAGATATTCTTATTTTTGTTCTTGTGATCTTGTCTAAAACTTTCGATACACTATTTCAATACCCGATACTGTGTTTCATTACTTGGTATTAGAGCAAAACATTAAAACACCATGGGAGATAATAAGCCTGCAATGATAAACGTAAAGCCAAAGGAGACAAGATCTTCATCGATCACATGTCCGCTGTGAAATCCAACTAATTATACTGTTTGGGCAATAAAGATGAAGATACTTCTCAAAGTGCATAAAGTGTGGGAAGTCATCGAGACCAAGGATAGAGACACAGACAAAAATCATTTGGTGATGGCATTGCTTGTTCAGTCCATACCCGAAGCTCTAGTGTTGCAGGTAGAGAATTAAACACCGCAAAATAGATTTTGGAAGCAATTAAATCTCGACACATGGGGGCTGAAAGG
Source organism: Anastatica hierochuntica (assembly GCA_900406275.1). Classification (NCBI taxonomy): domain Eukaryota; kingdom Viridiplantae; phylum Streptophyta; class Magnoliopsida; order Brassicales; family Brassicaceae; genus Anastatica; species Anastatica hierochuntica. The sequence goes on along the minus strand of OVAN01001952.1, from coordinate 9,131 downwards.
GTCAAGTAAGCACGGTTACAGACGTTCATGATGGAATTTGACCATTTGAAGACGAAAGACAACGAAACAATAGATGAATTCTCTTGTAAGATATCAGAGATTGCGTCAAAGTCTTCTGCTCTTGGTGAAGACATAGAGAAGCAGAAACTTGTGAAAAAATTCCTTAAAAGTCTTCCTCAAAGAAAGTATATACATATAGTGGCTGCTTTTGAACAAGTTTTAGACCTTAAAACTACCACTTTTGAAGAAATTATTGGACGATTAAAAGCCTATGAAGAAAATATCAACAAGAAAGAAGAGGTCATAGTTGATCAAGGGAAGTTGATGTATGCTAATAAAAATAAACAATCGACCCGTGACTCTGGTGAAAACAGAGGTCGAGGACGCGACAGTAGATTCTTCAATAGAGGAAGAGGCTGTGGCCAGTTTAATGGTGGAAGAGACACATCGAGAGTTATGTATGTGCGATAAATTAGGTAATTATGCTTCTCAATGTCCCGACAGGTTTCTTAAGCTACAAGAAGCTCATGAGAACAAAGAAGAAAATACACATAATGCGGATGAGTTGATGATGCATGAGGAGGTGTATCTCAATGAAGAAAAGGTAAAACCAAACATGTTTGAGACTAATGAAGAGATTAGAAATGTTTGGTATCTTGATAATGGGGCTAGTAACCACATGATAGGAGATCGCATTTGTATCTCTAAGCTTGATGAATCAATCACGGGTAAGGTCAGGTTTGACGACGATTCGCGCATGGATATTAGAGGAAAAGGCTCCATACGGTTTATATTCAAGGATGTAGTGAGGAACATTCTGTCCAATGTGTACTACATACCATACCTTAGAAGTAATATTATTAGCTTGGGACAACCTACAGAAGCTGGTTGTGAAGTTAGAATGAAAGTGGATATATTGTATATCATTAATCATGATAGAAGAGTGTTAGTGAAGACGAACAGAGGAAAAAACCGATTGTATAAAGTGCACTTGGAGGTGGAGAATATAGCATGTCTTCAAGTGATGGTGAAGAATGAATCCACAAAGTGGCATGCGAGGTTAGGATATATTAATTTCGATAACATGAGGTTGATGATTAACAAGGCTTTGGTCACTTGGATGCCGAAAATAACAATTGAAAAGGAACCTTATGTATCTTGTTTACTTGGGAAGCAAGCAAGACTATCATTTCCCCCAAGAAACTTCATTTCGAGCTTCAAAGAAACTCGAACTGCTTCACGGAGATCTCTACGATCCTATTTCACCTTTGACGCTTAGACATAACAGGTATGTGTTCGTAGTAATAGATGACCACTCTCGCTACATGTGGACGATGCTTTTAAAGGAGAAAAGTGAAACTTTCGAAAGGTTTAAAAAACTAAAGGAGTCAATAGAAAAAGAAACAGGGCTTTTTATTAAAAATTTTTGAACCGATAGGGGAGGAGAGTTCACGTCATTGGACTTTCAAGATTTTTGTGATAAGAGCGGCATCATTAGACATCTAACTGCGTCGTACTATCCCCATCAAAATGGAGTGGTAGAAAGACGAAACCAAATACTTTTGGAGATGCCTAGGAGCTTATTAAAGCATATGAGTTTGTCGAATTATCTGTGGGGAGAGGTAGTAAGACATTCCACATATCTTCTCAATAGTATTGCGACAAGGACACTAACAGGCCAAACTCCTTATGGAGCATTCAAAGCAAGCAAACCTAATCTATCTCATCCATGCGTATTCGGATGCATATGTTTTGCAAAGGTTGAAGCACCGCATAAGAAAAAGCTTGATGATAGATCATGGGCTTTAGTGTACCTAGGAACATAACATGGAAGTAAGGTCTATAGGTTGTTAGATCCTACTAGTACGAGGATAATGGTAAGTCGAGATGTTTTTTTTATTGAAGAGAAAGGGTGGAGTTGGGATGGTCATATAAATGAAGTTAGTAATAACTCTGGTGGCTCGATTCAGATTAGTCTGGGAGAATTCGGAAACAAAGGCTTAAGAGAAACTGAACGTGTTTTGACAACTGAGCATGAAGATCGCATACCGACCGTGAAAATAAAGGAAGAAACGGGGCAGCCTCCCGATGATGAAACAGAGGGTGGAGGAGCTGTTATTGATCACAGTAACACTAGCGAAAACGACAAAGTTGAAACAGAGCAGTACTAGCCTAGACGCTCAACCAGAACTAGAACAACACCTAAGTATTTGGCGGATTACAATTTCTTAATCAAGGCATAAGTTGAATTCTTTTGATGACAATGAATGAAAAGCCATGGACGTTTAGTGAAGCAAAAGAGATGAAATTCTGGATTGAAGTTTTTCAAAAAGAAATTGGTTCAATTGAGAAAAATCGAACTTGGAACCTAGTTAATCTTCCCGCGGGTGCGAAACCGATTGGTTTAAAGTGGGTCTTTAAGATAAAGCAAAATCCAAATGGTAGCATTAACAAGAACAAGGTGAGTTTAGTAGCTAAAGGCTACACTCATAGACATGGGATAAACTTCGATGAAGTTTTCGCACCGGTTGCGGGGATAGAGACAATCCGACTCATCTTGTCTCTTTCGGCTTCATATGGCTGGAAAGTACACCACCTTGACATTAAAATTGCGTTCCTCCATGGTAAGCTCAAAGAAGAAGTCTATGTCACTCAACCTGGAGGATTTGAGATTAAAGGAAGGGAAGGAAAAGTATACAAGCTATCTAAAGCTCTTTATGGACTCAGACAAGCACCCATAGCTTGGAATGATAATTTGAATACTATTCTTAGAGAAGTAAGATTCACTAGATATTCTAAGGAACCATCTCTATATCAGAGAATAGAGAAGGAACACTTACTTATTGTGGCAGTTTATGTGGATGACTTACTCGTAATAGGGTCTTATTTGAGTATGATAAAAGACTTCAAACGTGAGATGGCAAACAAGTTTGAAATGAGTGATCTTGGGATACTAACATATTACTTGGGTATCGAAATTATACAACATGAACTTGGCATTACACTTAAGCAAGAAAGGTATCCCATGAAGATTCTTGAGGAGGTTAGTATGGATGGTTGCAATTCATCACAAGTGCTGATGGACATTAATTTAAAATTGTCAAGGTCACATGAATAAAAAACTGTTGCTGAGACTAAGAATAGGAGAAGCATTGGCTATTTGCGGTATTTACTTCACACACGTCCTAATTTTTCTTTTAGCGTAGGGGTTGTAAGTCGATACATGCATGAGTCCAACGAATCACATGTTGCAGCGTTGAAAATGATCTTTAGGTACTTACGAGGCACAATCTTGTTTGGTATTACCTTCAAACGTGAACACAAGGTGAAGTTGGCAGGATATAGTGATAGCTCGTATAATGTGGATTTTGATTAGGTAAGAGTACATAAGACATATATTCTACCTTAATAATTGTCCAATCACTTGGTTTTCACAAAATCAGAAACAGTGGCTTTGTCTTCCTGGGAGGCTAAGTTTATAGCAGCTACAGAAGCTGCGAAACAAGCAAATTGGTTACAAGAGCTGTTGAGTGAGGTTACGGTAAGAGCTTCTGAGAAGGTGACGATAAGAATCGATAATAAGTATGCGATATCTCTCACCAAGAATCTTGTTTTTCATGGACGTAGCAAACGCATACATAGAAGGTATCATTTTATACGAGAATGTGTTGAGAACGATCAAGTGGAGGTTGAGCTTGTTCTTGGAGGTGAACATAAAGCTGAAATTTTGACAAAAGCGCTTGGAAGAATTAAGTTCAAAGAGATGAGAGAACTTATTGGAGTAATAGATTTGAAAGGAAGTGACTTCAAACTTAAGGGGGAGAATGTTGATCTAAGTTTGAAGTTAACTTAAGTAGCAAGTAATCCAAAACCAAGTCAAATCGAGATATGATTTACTTGGATTAAGTATATTGTCTTAGGAGTTACCTAAACAATATGTTATATTCCTAATAGGATTTAGATTTACTAGAATATATAAATACAGAGATTGAGAGATAGTTAGAGATGTGAGTGAGAACTAGATACTCTGTTTCAATATAATGTACGCCATGGTTGAGACACATCCTGATATAGCTCATGATGTGGATATGGTGAACCGATTTATGAGTTCACCTAACACAGAACATTAGAGTGCAGTTAAATGGTTTATGCGTTATATCAAAGGAACTTCACATATGAGGTTAACATTCAAGAAAATGAAAACTTTGATAAAATTTTTTTTTGTCAACCGGATTTCATTAGATTTGAATGGGCAGTTAATAGAATTTTTATTTTCTTTCTGTAGGTTATAGATTTATGTGTTTTTGAGTTCTATTCTTTTACATGTTTTAATGTTATTGAATGATTGTTCCCGTGGTTTTCAAAATTTGTATTCATAATTTCCAATAAATTTGATTGTCATAGATTTCTGTATCAAGCTATGTATTCTCTGATTCTATTAATACGTTTTGAACTTTTAGATTCCAATGTTTTGACTTTTTGATCGATGATTCTCGTTGAAAAAGTTTGAATGAAATATATCTATATATTACTCACATACAACAATAAGAAGACATAGCTTCTTTAATGGGAATTTCTGCTTCGGATTTTTGTTAAGTTTCTATGAACTTTTATCATATGTTATAGTATGTTTTAATTTTTGTTACATGCTTGAAGGTTTATTCTTTGTTTTACAGACCATTTGTATTGCTTGCGTTGATCGGATTTTAATACTTTTTGTATATATAGTTGTTTCTTGATTTGTTGGATGATTACCAATTACAAGAAGAGTCTTAATATAAAAGTTAAATTTATATAAAATTTAAATTTATTTCTAACTAATAAAAATACAAATTAAAACAAAAACTAGAAAAAATTATACTAAAATAAAAATTTGTATAATTAAAATTTGTTCAAAAAATTAAATTAATAGTAACTCAAAATAAAAAGTTATGAATAATAAAATGAGATTTTACAAAACTTAAATTAAAAATAAAAATTGAATTAAAACTAAAAAAAATGAATAATAAAAATTAAAAATAAAATTTTTATAATAAAATAAAAATCATATAAGAAATAATTAAAATGGACAAATAATAATAAGACATATTAATATTAATAAAAATAAGAAAAAATTAATAAAAGTATTAAAATTGTATTAAAATATTAAAAATGTAAATAAGAAATTAAAAGAAAATTAGGTAAAATCAAAAAACAATTATTTCTAATTTTTAAAAGTGACTGAAAGGAAACAATTGTTTTACAAATTTTTTTAATTTAAATAAATCATAGAAAGTAAACATAAAATTTTAATGAAAAATATTAATAAATTGAAATATAAATACAAAATTAAGAAAATATATAATATGATAAAACATAAAACATTAATATAAGTAAATAAATTTATTTTAGATGTTGTTACATATTTATTTTAACTGTTGTTTAATTCAGTAATTTAGTATACAAATTTGTAGCAACAAAAATAAAATATAGAAAAAATAAAAAACAGTAAACAAATCTGTAGTGACGAAATTTTTTTTTTTTATGTTATTCTACTTAGAGAAAAATCAGTAGCATCATGACAAGAAAAACTTTGTTGTCAAAGTACATAAATATGTGGTTCTCTAAAACTCTGTAGCAACATAAAATAAATATGTAGCCACTCGATATTAGTTTAGTAATTAACTTTTTTCAAAAAAGTCTGTAGCCAAACTACAGACTTTTAAGAGAAAACAAAATATGTATTGTCATTTTTTCAAATTTTTTCAATCGAAAAACAAATCTGTCACAGAAAATTTGTGGTGCTTTGAAAAATATGTAGTAATTGCACAAAAAATTTGTAGAAAACAAAAATTCTATAGTAAAGTAGAATAAATCTGCAATGATTTCCAAAAAAAAAATTTGAGACGAAACTCTGTAACATCAATGATGAAAAATCTATGGAAAAAACAAATATGTGACAAATTAATAAATTTGTGGCTTCATGTATGTAGATAAATATGTGGTTTGGAAAAAAAAAACTGAGGTTCCAAAAAACAAATTTGTATATAGATTTATAAATTTTAGAGAAGCTAAAGTCACTACAAATTTGTTTCTAATATTTTTTGTAATTTCCAACTAATTTCATTAATAGTAATATTGTTTTCTTTAACAAATTGCTATAAGGGTATTTTGGGTATTAAAAAATCAAATAAGTCTAATCTTTTTGGATGTTATTTTAGTTTTTTTTTATAACATCTATTTTATTGAGATCTATATAACTGTTAAATGAGAAGTCATTTGGCTTACGTGTCATCGTCTTGTACGAAGTTGGTGACGTGTCATCGTCTGGAAGCCTCTCAGTATTTTTAAAAAATAATTTTAAATTTTTAAAAAGAATTAATTAAAGCTTTAAAATCTCGTGTGTCGCAATCTCGTGCGTCGATTTTAACGACACTTCACCAGATTGTTTCGTTACTCTTCCCATGTATTTTATAGAAAAAAAGTCCTTGACTGAAATTGTCCAACTACCAATTGTGTCATTGTTTTGTTTTACGAGCTAGAAAAAATCCCTAATAAAACTCACCTTAATAAATCTCCATCGTCTTCCTTCTCTATGCTCTTCTTCCTCTTCTTCTTCTTATCTCGATTTTCGGTCAATTTTTTTGTCTCTAAATAAAGAAAAGTTAGGGACAAATAAATAAATTGTTTTGTTAAAATTTCGTCTTTTATAATATTCTTTAATATTATTTCTTCATCTTCGTCTTCGTCTACCTCCTCCTCCCAATCGCATCTATAACTTCGGCTCTTTAATAAAGGTTCATCTCTCTCTATGTTCCCACTCTTTATCGGATCACAAGTTTCGGAAGTTGAAAACTTTTTCTTTATTATCTTCCTATGTTACATGGAATTTGATTTCCCAATTCGTCTCTGTATTCATCATTGTCAATACTCCCTAAAAGGGAATCGTGGTAGTTAGGACAACAAAGGAAAACGAGGTGTTATTGTCTCCGCTTCCAGTGTTTCTCTTCATTTTATTTTTCTTTTGCTTAGTGATTGTTGCGAACTGTATGGAGCATGTAAGCGCATGTTATTAGTACAACATATATCATCTTCTTAATTAGTTCATTCTTGCATCTGAAAAAGTTGAATTTATATTGAGCCAATAGTTTTGAGCATATTACTTGTGAAATATTAGCTCTATACCAATATGAGATAATGAATAAAAGACATTGTGTCTGCGGCCCTCTTATATCATATTTCTTTGATTAACGTGATCTTTTTTTATTAACCTTATGTTTCCTATCGTGCTTGTAACTTGAGAAAAAAGAGTACAATGATCATGATATTTGTAAGCTGAATCAGGAACTCAATGTTGTGAAAGAAGCACATGAAAACATGTACTTGAACTTAGAAGCAAAAACATTAAAGAAAAGTCAAGCTACAGAAGAAGATAAAAGAATCGGGAGTTACATGTGGTGGATTCGACTAGAAAGGTGAAAGAACTCGAAAATTTCACCATATGATTATTGAAGAAAATCGAATATTGTGCAATAAAGTGCAATACTTGAAATGTAGAACTATTTTTCAATGTACTTTGTTTGCAATAAACCGTTTAAGAAATAACTTTTCTTACCGGATTAGACCATTCTTTCTAGGATTTAACAGTGGACAACAACTACAATACATTGGTGAGAACGAAGACTTGGTGGTTGTGAATCCCTTTAAGCAATGTAAATTCAACAAATTTTTCGGTCAAGCAGCAACACAAGGTTAAAGCCTATCCCTCTTATGTAATGTTAAGGTTCTATGTTTTGTAGTTTTTGTTTTTCAGTTCAGTTTGCTAGGTTAGTCGTCTTTGAGTTGTCTTATAGTCTGAATATTTTTTCTATTTTCACTGGATTAAAATTCCATGTTTGTCTTTTAATATTGATATTCTACCTAAATTCGTTTGCATTATAAATTTTCTTGTACAAAGTAAGATTCTTAGCTAGCGATACTACGCCATTTGGAGATTCGCTTCTAAAAAGATGGGATCTCAAACGAATCTACCGGTAAAGATCATCCATTGAGTAATGTAGCATAATGATACGAAAGCAATGTCCATTGAGTAATAATAAACACTTAAGAGCATGTAAATAGTCTAAAGAATGATTCATTTGTCTAACATCCTAATAATACTCGTGTCACTAATGTTGATTATCATACCTAAAACTTTTTGCATAGTCAATAGAAAGTTACTACATCAATCTAAAAATTAAATTTTATGAAATCTAACCATGTCCGTGCAAGGCACGGACTATCATCTAGAAGACGATAAGGGTGCTGGATATGACTATGATGATAACGATAGCAACACCACCTTAGGAAGCGAGGACATTTTGTTAACGGACTCTGATTGGTCGGAGTTTGATTCTCATTCTGGCGACGATGCTGATGACGATCTTGAAGATTATCAACCTCCCAAAAAGTCCCGTCGTCTAATGGCTACATTTCGGGAGATGCTGCCTAAGTTGACAGATGAGCAGACGTCCCTTTAGAATGAGATTTTTGAAGTATCTGTTCATAATAAGGGTGGCGAGTTTTTCGTCTATGGCTTTGGTGGCATTGGAAAGACGTTCTTATGGACTATTCTTTTGGCCGCTCTACGATCCAAGGGATTTGTTGTGTTGAATGCGGCGTCTAGCGGGATTGCTTATTTGTTGTTACCTGGGGGACGAACGGCGCATTCAAGGTTTGGGTTGCCTATTAATCCAAGTGAGAGTACTACATGTTCATTTGATTCACGGTCAGATCTGGCTGAGGTTCTACGTCAGCGCATGCTGATAATTTGGGATGAGGCTCCTATGATGAGTAAACATTGTTTCGAGACTTTAGACAAGAGTATGCGTGATGTAATTAGGTCGAATGGAGATGTTCCATTTGGGGGAAAGGTGGTTGTCTTTGGAGGTAATTTTAGACAGATTCTTCCCATTGTTAATGGTGGTGGTCGTGCGGAATTCATTATAGCTTCGTTGAATTCTTCTTACTTATGGAAAAATGTAAGGTTTTGAGGCTGACAAAGAACATGAGATTACACACTGGTTCAGATGAGCGTTCTCTCCATGAGCTAAGGTGTTTTACATAGTGGATTCTCGACATTGGTGATGGTAAATTCAATGATCACGGTGAGG
>OVAN01001951.1:0-36719 GCA_900406275.1 Anastatica hierochuntica | reverse complement strand
AGATAGATTTGGTGCTAAAGTTGCATCTTTCATAAAACTATAATAACCACCTTCACCACAATAAAAAAGGAAATTTAAAAAGAAAAATTAAAAAAGTATATATATATATATATATATATATATTACTAAAAAAGTTAATAATCGTTACCATTATCGGAATAACACGAGCCGTGGAAGATGAATATTGCGACGAAAATTAAACGAAATAGTTGGAATATATGAAAATCCATAACGGTCTATGCTCTAAAATTTCATATGGCGTCGTCACGGTTATATTCAATTTGTGGTTTTGGTTTCTTTTTTTAAAACATTTTAAAAATCAACACGTTTGATATAACTAAAACATCTAAAATAATCTCTATGTTAAAATTATTTAGATTCAGATCTATTCATGTGCTTGTATAAATTATAAATGCCATTATCATCGGCGAGAGACTCGCAAAGTCATAGAGATTATGTACAATCCTCACATGGTCACAAAGAATGCAAATTTTATGATCATGTTTTAAAACTTTGATTTGATTTATGCAAAAAAAAAAACCAAAACGTGAAACCAAATCCATTATCATAAAAACATGGAATGATACATCACATCTTAAGGTTTATATGATATTGTCAAAACCTTAAGTAGTCTTTTGCATCACAGCTTTAGATTAAGCACATTATGTTCTGAGATCTATGAACTTTCGTTCTTGAGCTCACCACAATCTTCAATCACAACTGGTTCAGAGGTAGCTCCTCTCTCAGATCCAACCTTCTCCATTGCTTTCACCACATTGTACCCATCAACAACTTTCCCAAACACAACGTGTTTTCCATCGAGCCACGACGTCTTCTCTGTACAGATGAAGAACTGAGACCCATTTGTGTTGGGACCTGCATTAGCCATAGAGAGAATCCCTGGACCAGTATGCTTCAGTTTGAAGTTCTCATCCGCAAATTTTTCCCCGTATATCGACTCTCCTCCAGTTCCATTTCCGCGAGTGAAATCTCCACCTTGGCACATGAATCCAGGGATTATTCGGTGAAAGGCAGAGCCTTTGTAGTGTAATGCCTTTCCTGCTTTCCCTAATCCCTTCTCTCCAGTACACAGAGCACGAAAATTATCCGCTGTTCTCGGTGTTACATCAGCAAATAGCTCCATCACAACACGACCCGCCTTCATCTTCCCGATCAAAATGTCGAAAAAGACTTTCGGGTTCGCCATTTTTCCGAAACTTTAACTAAATCTCTAAACCCTGTCAATAAGAAAGCCATGATTAAGCAACTCATGAATCTGAACTCAGTAAATAACGAAGACCCAAAGGCTAAAACCTAATCCAAGATCCGAAACTAATCAAACAACAACAATTGTGAGAATCTAACACCTTAACGAACACTATCTATAACCAAAATGTTACTACTGCTGAATCATTGTCACACCCATCAAAAATTGTCGATAAGAAACGAAAATTTCTTATAACACAGAGAATTTTAAAAAATCTCAAATGGATGATTTATGATTTCGCACAGCTATTGAGCTCGCAGGCGTTTATTTCATTCATACCCTACAAGCCTTCGATAAGTGCTTTTCTTCAGCAATACAACGCAAAATTTGAGAAATTAGAGAACAATCGGATTAAGATTTGAACTTTAAAATCATCGAAATGAAGTACCTTTGAAGACGAAACTCTAAGATTCGTGATAGATATTGAACTTTCGCTTGATTGTTTGTGAGCAGTGAGTATTTATACAACGGCTTAATGGCTAAAGAGATTTGGGAATTAGGGTTTTATTAGGGTTTTTGATAGCTACAATACATTTATCATAAAGCCCATATTAATAATTCAGGCCCATTATGAAAATAAAGCGTTACGCTTTTCACGTTTGCGTTCAAATGATGTAGCGTTTCAAATTTTATTTCTTCTATATCTCTAACAAAATGACAAAAAGAATTATACTAAAACTTTGAATCTTTTTTGAAATCTTATAGTAAAAGGACATATTATCAAAAATATTTTCGAGTTCACTTATAATTCCTATACTTATATTAAAAAAAAAACTTCAAAAAATTCCACACCAAACGTTTTGTGCGTTATGGACGCCAAGATGACTTCAAGCCAACAAGGAACTTGCCTCTATACACATTCGTTGACCATCGTAGAGATAAAAGAATAGGGTTTATCTTCTTCAACATTTCAACGTTATCTTGCACCACAAGGTACCCTCCTGGTCTTACTATTCTATCAATTTCCACTACAACTTCAAACAAATCACACCTAACAAAATCAAAAACCAAAAGTTATAAACACAAAACAACAACATCTAGTTGAAGAATCATTGATTTTTTTATACCTTTGAGAAAGTTTGGTTAGGAGGAAACTAGAATGCAAGAGATCATATGATCTCGGGTATGTATTGAACGATTCACACCAATCGTGATAAATCCCTATCAATCCTCTATCGAAAATCGTCGATAACGTGTCTTGATCTTCCACAGGAACCACATTCATCACCCACAAAGGTCTGCTTATAAGAGCAGCTGCAAATCTGTAAAACCAAATTCAAGAAACAACAAAGTTAAGTTATAGAAGATTCTTTTGCGTGTGTGTGAAGTTATATCGAAAGATTCTTCTCCTCACCCTCCATAACCAGCGTTCATGTCCATAACATTGTGAATCTTGGTCCAGTTTATAGCTAAACCGTTTATGTATACATCTGAAATAACTCTAGACCAGAGTCTTGTGTCTTCTCTAAAACTCTCTTCATTGCTCTGTTTCGTTAAGATGCTAACCGGTGTATCGGTTAACCTTTCGGGCCAACGGTTAGGCCAGTTTCGAGTAGGAATGTCCGGTAGTTTCGGTATACAGCTAAGCAAAGGAGTGTACCTATGATTTGAATAACAAAAACTTCAAGTCAAGAGACATTGAAAACAGAGGATTGAAAAAAATGTCATTACCATGAAGTATTTTTCTTTGTTTCTTCTTTGGTACAAAGAGGTGGAACATTGTCTTTACGAGTCTCATAGCAAGAATCTGTGTTTGGCTTTTGGTAAATCACGAATCCGACTTTCGTAAATCGAGTTCTCGCCACAATTTTCCAGCACATTGATGTAGTTAAAGACTCCATTGCTTCAATACAAATCACACAAAACAGAGCATTCACTAAAAGCAGAGCATTTCACAAAAAGCAGAGCAATTCATATGCTATAGCATAACACTAACTTTTCCACACATTGCGGTGTCCTGCATCGTGTTGATAAACCGGTGTAGCGGACCAAACAAAGTACCCTCCAGGCCGTAGAATCCGGTTAAGTTCCAAAAGCGGTCTACCACCTGCCAAACAACCACATTCTTATACATTCTATCAAAGCCGAAATCGAATATTTAAGGATATAGTTGGACTATGTAACAAACCGTATCCGTGCCAATGGACTCTGCATCTAGCGCAATGTATAACATCGAAAGCATTATCAGGGAAAGGAAGCTTTTGAGTGCCAATAACAGCTAGAGTCGCGGGGATTCCACGCTCTAGCGCGAATTGAATCTGAGCTTCGTGTTCGTCTTTAGGAGCAAATGACATTGTGATCACATTTTTATCTAGTAATGTCCCTCCAAAGCTAGCCACACCGCAACCAACATCAAGAACCACTCTTACTTTCTTCCCCCATTCAAGAAGAGGTAAAGTCTGTACAAAACAGAAAACAAACACAATGAAAAGAAAAGTCGAATTCGGTTTAATGTAGAAATGTCTTTAAAACCTTTTGAATGAAGTTGATGTAGTGAATAACACCGTCTTTAAACTGTGTTCCTCCTCCAGGGAAGACGAAGAAAGGACCCGATTTTCGAACCCAATTCTGATCTTTCTTGTATTCCACAAGCTTTGGATGAGGAACATTATCATACCAAATCTGCAAAAGAAACTAATCTAATCAGCAAAACAAGAACCAAGAACCAATCAAGAAATCAAGAATAGATCTTACCGAAGAGAAAGAAACGAGTCTCTCACCATGTCTCTGCTTTGAGGCCAAGGAAGAGGAATCTTGTAACGTTTTGGTAAAGGAACTAAACATTTAGGTGGAGGCACAGGGCAATGTCTTTCTCTGTGTTCCATGTTTCTCTTAGACTTGAGTTTCTTGATGGCTTTCGTGTTATCCAAGCAAGGAATGTAATCTGGACTCTCACATCTTCTCCAAACAATCTTCAAACTCACGTTCCATTGTGTGTCTTCTTTAAAAAAATCCTGTTCCAAATCTTGATGATCATCATCGTCGACTCGGGTTTGAGCAACAGGTGGTGATGAAACAGGAGGCGAAGAAGAGGAGTTATGATCGTCGGTGGGAGTTGAGATAGGTGTGAAAGTGGTGGGGATGTTGGAGAGAGATGAACGACGAAGATAAGAGAGAGACAAGTAAGGGAAGAGATCGATTGTGTCATTGGTTAAGAGAATGATTGTGACTGATACAAGCAAGATCGAGAGAAGACAGAGTCCTGAGAATTTTCTACTTTGGAAGATGTTCTTCGTCATTCTACACAACAGAGAAAGAGAGAGAGAGAGTATGATCGAAAGATCTTGTGTTTATGTGCAAGAGCATCTCCATCCTGGGTATCTTAACCTAAAAATCCTTAACTATTCACGGGTCCCGTCCGTGAATAATTAAGGATTTTTGGACACGTGGCAGTCCGTGATTGGCCGAAAATTTTGTTTTGTTTTTTTTTCAATAATAAAATGGTGAGACCCATAAATAGTTAAGGATTTTTTGAGAGGCCCTGAAAAGCTAGAAATAGAAAACAAGAATTAGCAATAAATAAATAAATATATATATATATTTTCCTATGTATATTCAACACGTGTCATGATTTTATTTGTTCTGACGTGATGTGATATAGGGAAATAATCTATATATCTTTATGAAAGTCATGTATTATTTGATGTGCAAGTTAGTGGATGAGAACATATAAAAAACTACAAAGAGACATATGTGTAAAATAACCAAACCAATATAGGTTTTTTGTTAACTGCATGATACAATCTTGAGGTGAAGTTGTTAGTGAACACATCCATTAAACTTTAAAAAAGACAAGTATGTACAAACTTTAATCAACTTATAACATTAAAATTGTGGAAATACTCAAAGGAAACAAAGACTAATAAAAAAGTAAAGCGCCCACCGTGGGGCTCGAACCCACGACCACAAGGTTAAGAGCCTTGCGCTCTACCAACTGAGCTAGACGGGCTTTGTGCTTAACTTATCCATATTAAATACATATTTAGTAAATAGCTTTTGTTTTCTGTTTTAGATTCTTTCTCATTCTGTAGTGTAGATTATTTTGTTTATAACTATATTTCGAAAGCCCAAACACTAAAGCCCATGGCCTTGAACTATCTTATGATCCAATCCTAAGGTTTTGATTTGGGAGAGTTCATCTTTAAAGAATTGAATGAACCATAACATTGAACTGTCAAAATAGAGTTAATCAATTAATTTGTTGATATTTTAACTTATTGGATAAAAATTTTGCAAAGGAATTTGCACCAGAATTAGAAAAGCTAATACATAGAACACACATCATAAGCTTGTTTTCTCTTTCAAAGAAGAAACAACTCACACTAAAACCAACTCAAAAATTAACCAAACTCAGGCATTACATCCAACAACATAGATCAAGCAGCACCATCTTTCAGAAGCTCTTGATCGAAATGCCATGTTCCTGAACACACATTATAAACAAAGTCTTAAGCGCGATGTTTACTAGGTCTTGTGGTCTTTTATTAGTTTAAAAATTGAGAAAACAAAAATGGTTACCATGTCCTTTGCCAAGTCTTCTAAGTTGAGAAACATATTCTGATATTTTCTTGATTGCTTCAACCTACAAAGTCATCATTTAATTGTCAATAACATAGATCGAACGTGAATGTATGTCTAGTTGTTTTTACCTGTTCGTTTAGGAACTCGCTTTCGATAAAATCTGCCAACTGGACATCATCGTTCTTCGAAGCTACCTGTTTGACCAACGCTTATTCAATATGCAAGTTGTGTATTAAGAGACAGACTTGAAAGCCACAAACAAGAGGAGATGGTCTTACACTGTGTAAGTTTAGGAGTTTTTCATTGACTAGTTTCTCCAATGACAGAGCCAACTCCATGGCTACAACAACAACAAAAGAACATGAGATTTATTATTATGCCTTCTTCAAACATCATATCAATGTGAGCTTACCATACAAAGCATCTCCTTTCTCAACGTGATCAAACTCAGATTGAGGCATCACCATGGGCTGTAACTTGACTCTACCGCCACGTTTGTTCTGTAGATTACAGAAACAATGAAATGGTGTTAGAAAGCTCACAGCTCGAAATGATAAAGACTATGAATCAAAACATTGGTCAAGAACCTGATACTCCATCAATTTCTCAGCATGGTCTCTTTCTTCCACACTTGATTCTTTGAAGAATCTGATATCAAGAAACCAAACAACTTACTAATCAAAACCCAGAAACTTAAACATTAAGCATGATGATTTCACTAAAACTCACTTGGCAAGACCCTTGAGAGCAACATTATCACGATCGAAGTAAGCATACAAAGCGTGATACACATAAGACACATTGTATTCCACACTGCGATCAAAACGAAAAAACAATCCAGATTCATCACGATACTCTAAATCAAAACCTAATCGAAATCGATACGTTTCGAGATCTACAAATCGAAGAAACGTTACTTGATCTGTTCATTCACGGCGGCTTCGCAATCGGCGGAGTATTGATGTCGAGCGAGCGAAATCTGTGGACCGGTAGGGACGAGATCGAGTTCCTTCTTCACTTCTTTAAACGGCTCGAAGACGACGCCGCTTAGTTCTTGTGTGGTGGTAGGCTTAGAGGCATGAACAGAGAGCGAGAGAGTTCTCGATTTTCCGGCAGAAATCGGAAGATTCAGAGAGAAATCAGCCGGCGATGAAATGGATGAGAACAGAGGAGAGAGATCCTTCTTCTCGCCATGAATGTTTGAGAGAGAGAAAGCAGAAGCAGCCTTGAGAAGCATTTTTGTTAGCTCTGAGATTTGAACTCTCAACGACGGAAATGGTGGAGAAAGGGTTTTTTTTTGTGACGACGGCTCGTAGTGGTGGAGGAGGGAAGATAAAAAGGAGAGGTTCTGGATTGATGAGGTTATGGATGGTTGACACGTGGATGGACGAGATTGAGAGGTTGATTTATGCGTGTGGCAAGCTTGTGGCTCATTTGCTTTGCAGATATTTTTATCTTTGTTTTTTTTGTTAAAAAAAATATTTTTTTTTGTCGGCAAACCAGGCCACAACGGACCGGTCCGGTGATCCTACCCTAATATCGGGAATTAACCCTTCAAATACGAGGAGTCCGGATCCGGTAATCCATAGCCCACGCGCACATCGCCCGACCGGAGGTTTGAACCTACAACCTTGAATTTGATGAGCGAGCGCTTTGCCTCTAGGCTACGAAACCTCGCTCCAAAAAAAAATCAAAAAAACATTTTTCTTGGAACAAAACAATGACTTAAAAGAAATAATTTATTTAATTTTTTCTTAGGTTTACATATTTGAAATTTATATATATTTTTAGAGAAATATTGTTTAGTATTTTTTTTTCACCGAGAAATATTGTTTAGTAAAATGGTTGTCATATTTATATTTTATTTATTTATAAATATATTTTACTTATCCTATATATGGTTAGTTTCAAGAGTTTTAATTTTGTACCATGATAATACGGAGAATAAAAACTACTTTGAAGAATTAAAAAATTGCAAAAAAAATCTACTACTACTACTACAACATTCCTCAACTACCAAAAAAAATTCTCAACTCTTTATCTATCGACTTGTGGAACCAGAAGCTTCAGGGAGATCAATCAACGGTTCAGATGTCGTTGTCGTGGTCGCGGTAGCCTCTTCAGGTCTAATCTCACCGAGTTGAGTCATAACTTGTTGAGCTTCAGGTCTATTTGATGGTGAAGGATCAACACAATGCAGAGCCAATTTCAAAGTATTTAATATCTCATCACCCATTGTGTTGACATCATTCAACAACTCCAAATCGAAAACTTCATTAGTCCACTCTTCTTTAACCGCGGTTGCAACCCATTGCGGCAAATCCACACCGTTTAAGGCCTCGCTCGGTGATTTCCCTGTCAAAAGCTCTAATATGATCACACCGAGGCTGTAAACATCGGTTTTCGAATTGGCTTTCTTTAGCTTAGAGAGCTCTGGTGCTCTGTAACCTAAGGCCCCGGCCGTTGCAATCACGCTTGAGCCTGCTGCTGTTGTCATTAGCCTTGAAAGACCGTAATCTGAGATCTTTGCGTTGAGATTCTCATCTAAAAGTACATTGCTTGATGTTAAGTTTCCGTGGATGATGTTTGCGTGCGTGTGAAGGTAGAACAATCCACGAGCCATTCCTTTGATTAGGTTCATTCTTGTTGGCCAATTCACATGAACATCTGGTCCTCTTGCTGCAATTATCAAAGCCATGTAAGTAGAAGATAAAATGTTATCGAAATGTAAGTTTCTTCAAGAGCTTACCATGGAGGAATGTGGCAAGACTTCCTCTAGACATGTAATCGAAGACAACAAGCTTCTCTCCCTTGGGACCTAAGTAATAAGCCCTAAGGGCAAGAAGATTCGGATGCCTGATTCTTCCTAAAACATTAATCTCATTCTCAAACTCTTTCTGGCTTTTAGTGATCTTTTCTCTTAGTCTCTTCACTGCTACTTGACTTCCATCTTCAAGTGTAGCTTTGTAAACCGTTCCGAAAGTGCTTTTCCCCATTATCTCTGCTGTTGCACAGAGAAGATCATCCGCGGTAAACGCCATTGGCCCGTCAAAATGAACTAGCTTTCCTCCGGTTTCACCTCCAGCTTCAGCTTCCCCTCCCTTCTCGGTCTTCGCGGCTGCAGCTCCAGTCCCTGTTCCAGCCTCACCGCCCTTCGCTTTGGATTCATCGGGTTTCTTCCTCAGCAAGCAACAGAGGAGAACAAAGAAAAGTGCAAGCAGAACTAAGAGGAGTGCTCCAGAAGCAATCAGGATGATGTCTTTAGTACTCAGATTCCTGTGGGAAGATTTCGGCGAGGGAGGTTTTAGAGTAGGACACAGAGTTGAAACACTGTATCCACAAAGGTTTAAGTTACCAACAAAAGAGGAGGAATTGAACTTTTGAGACAAGAGAGGAGGAACAGCTCCAGATAAGTTGTTATAAGAGACATTGAAGAAGCTAAGACTCTTCAAATCCGAAATCGAAATAGGAATCTCTCCGGTGAATTTGTTTTGAGACAAATCAAGATGTGTAAGAGAAGAAATGTTCCCTAGAGTTGCAGGGATCTGCCCACTAACACTGTTACTGCTAACATCTATTGTTCTAAGGTTTGTGAGCTTACTTAACTCTGAAGGTAGGGTTCCAGTAATCTTGTTATGACTAAAGGAGAAGACTTGAAGCTGAAGTAAGTAACAGAGTGAAGATGGGAATGAACCAGAGAAAGAGTTGTGATCAAGATATAAGAAACGGAGATTAGGAGAAGAGGTTAAAGACTTATTACCCCAAGTGTCTAAGATTGGACCAGAGAGATTGTTATGGTCAAGAGCAAGAACCTGAAGAGAAACAGAACGAGAGAGACTCATAGGGATTTGACCAGAGAGTGAATTGAAACTGAGATTTAGCCTAAGAAGCTTAGAAGAATCAGCAAGATTCGGTGGAATCATCTCAGTGAGCAAGTTATTACTGAGATCAAGTGTTTGAAGAAACCGAGAAACACCGAGCGAAGCAGGGATTGAACCAGAGAGACGATTGTTGAAAAGCTGAACACCTCTGAGATTAGGAATGAGACCTAAAGACATTGGAATGGAACCTCCAAGATTATTGTCATGAAGACTAAGCTTTCGTAAAGCTTGAAGTTGTCCGATTTTCTCAGAGATTCTACCTCCAAGACTCTTCCATGGAAGCTGAATCACAATGACTTGACCTTGAGCACATTTGATTCCAGCCCAACCTCCTGAACAAGCATTTAATCCAGAGCCATTCCAGCTTCTCAAGAAGCCTTTTGGATCAATGAACTCTTGTTTAACTGCTTGAAGTCCTTGATAATCAGCTTGTGTGATGACTACACCATCCCAAGCTTGGCTTGAGCTTAGAGGGATGAAGAAGCAGAGAGATACTATTAAGTAAAGGAGAAAACAGCTTCGAAGTGAAGCCAGAGGTTGATCAATGGCGACTTTGATCATATCCAAAGGGGTAAAACAGAAAAAGGGTTGGCTTTTTTGAGTAATAAGCTCCATTGAAGAAGAAGAAGAAGTATTCTCTAATGGGTTTAGAGGAAGAGGATGAAACAGAGAGAGTTTTTGGATTTGAAAGAGTTTTGTAAAGTGGAAGATGATGTGGTTCGTTGGAAAAGACCACAGCACGTGACCATCTTAGAGAGAGAGAGAGAGAGAGAGAATCTTTGTGTTCTTTTTTATCTTCTAGTGAGAGAGAGAGAGAGAAGACAAAGGTCAGGTGATGAAGGCAATATGGAGTTTCTTGCCTAATAACTAAATAAACTCTAACGGCTAGTTTCATTTATTTAGTTTTTTTTTGTTTAGCTAATTTTTATATGTTTGAATATTTAGTTTTGTTCGTTGGGTTACTTCCTCTCGTGTTATCTTGTTTAACGGTGTTAGTAAAATATATAAACAAATCATTCGAAATTTGTAATTACGAATTTTCTAGGGTTGTAGATTTTATAAGTAAAAATGTAAATTTCTTGTTTATGTGTCATACAAAACGATAAAATCATTGGTCATGACTCACATGGTCGACTCTGAAGTTTGTACGACTATAAACTTTCACGGTGATAGGGTCCGAATTCTTTAGGTAGATTTTTTCCCCATTTGAAAGTCAATGGATACACGTATATTAACACAAAACATTGGAGGTCGATGTGAATGTTTTATCTGGCATGTCTCAAAACTGACCGGATGACTCATATACTGTCAAGGATACATCATATATTTACTCTTAATAACAGAATATCTCTCTTGTGTGTTTATGGAATCTCCTGTAATTACTCAATCACATAACTCGTGTATATATGTTGTACATTCTTGATGGAATGTGAATAAGTGTGATATTACATTTACATGGTATCAGAGTGGGCAACGATACCCTAATTTTTTTTTTTTTTCCTTTTCTCTTTCTCCTTGCGTGCATGCGCCTCCCTCTCTGTTCTTCATCTCCCTCATTCCTCCCTCTTCTCTAAACCTTCACCATGGCCACCTCTTCTGCTGAAACCATTGACCTCACCCCCCACGCTCTTCTCAATGTGAACATGGCTAATGTCACAAAACTCAACTCCACCAATTACATGATGTGGAGTCTCCAAGTCCATGCCCTTCTCGATGGCTATGACTTGGCTGGTTTCCTTGATGGTTCCACAATACCACCGCCACTGACAATCACCGTTAATGGCGTCATCTCACCCAATCCTGCTTTCAATCTGTGGAAACGTCAAAACAAACTTATCTACAGTGGACTTATTGGTGCCATTTCTCCCACTGTCCAGCCTCTTGTTTCTGCTGCCAAAACTGCTTCTGACATTTGGCACACTTTGGCCGAAACCTACGCAAAGCCGAGCAGGGGCCACATTCAACAACTAAAGTTACAAATCAAGCAATGGACAAAAGGTCCTCGAACTATTGATGAATATATCCAGGGATTCACAACAAGATTTGATCAACTAGCTCTCCTTGGGAAACCAATAGAGCATGAAGATCAGGTCGAATATATACTCGGTGGCTTACCTGAAGATTATAAAGATGTTGTTGATCAGCTTGAAGGTCGTGATATCACCCCATCGGTCATTGAAGTTCATGAAAAGTTGATGAACCGAGAAGCAAAACTTCTCACCGCCTCATCTTCTATGGTGTCTCCCGAGATCCCTCTTACTGCTAATGCCGCATCGACACAGCCAGGACGCACCACGCAGCCCTCCCGACCCCAACAGCCTTGGCACCGCAACAACAACGATCGCAACAACAAAGCCCATCGACCAAATCGAAACCAGCAAGGTGGCGGCTACCAAGGCAAGTGCCAACTGTGTGGTGCACACGGCCATAGTGCCAGGAAGTGCTATCAACTTGGTAACTATCATAACCAAACCCGCAATGCTCCTGGCCTTCTCTCCACTCCTCCATGGCAACCGCAAGCGAATATGGTCACTAACACGGCACATCCTGACAATGCGTGGATCATGGACAGCGGCGCCACCCATCACCTAACAAGTGACCTCAGCAACCTTGCGCTGCATCAGCCCTATACTGGTAACGACGCTGTCGTTATTGGCGACGGATCAGGTTTGAATATCACGCATACTGGTTCACTACCTTTACCCACTCCTTCTCGTAATCTTACTCTCTCAAATGTTCTCTGTGTCCCTCATATCCACAAGAACCTCATATCTGTATATCGGTTGTGTAACGCTAACAAAGTCTCGGTTGAATTTTTCCCGGCTCACTTTCAGGTGAAGGATTTGAAGTCGGGGGTCCCGTTGCTCCAAGGCAAGTCTAGAGGTGATCTGTATGAGTGGCCAGCCATACCAACAACCCTAAAATCTTTTTTTGCCAACACTACCCGCAAGCTATCTCTCAAGGACTGGCACGACCGCCTCGGCCATCCATCTCTTTCAATTTTACAAAACATTGTCTCTCACTTTTCTTTATCTCATTCACATTCAGATTCTAAAAACACTTTGTGTCATGATTGCTCGATAAACAAAAGTCACAAGTTACCTTTCTTTCAAACCACCCTTGCTTCAACCCGGCCCTTAGAGTACATCTTCACCGATGTGTGGACTTCACCAACTGTCTCGATCGATAACTACAAGTACTATCTCATCTTGGTGGATCATTACACTCGATACTCTTGGTTTTACCCACTCAAAACGAAGTCCCAAGTTCGTGATACCTTCATACCCTTTAAAGCTCTAGTAGAGAACAAGTTTAACCAGCGCATTGGCACACTATACTCAGACAACGGTGGCGAATTCATCGCCCTGCGATCGTTTCTCTCAACTGCAGGCATCTCCCACTTCACCTCACCTCCTCACACACCCGAACACAACGGGGTCGCCGAGCGCAAACATAGACACTTGGTCGAGATTGGACTTGCTCTCCTCACTCACGCTGGCTTACCAACTAAGTTTTGGACCTACGCATTCTCGGCAGCTACATATCTCATAAACCGCCTTCCAACACCGACTTTATCCATGGAATCACCGTACCAAAAGCTGTTCAATGACACTCCATGCTTACTCCGACGCCGATTGGGCTGGTGACTCCGATGATTATGTTTCCACCAATGCCCATATCGTATACCTCGGCTCAAATCCGGTGTCATGGTCGGCTAAGAAACAAACCGGAGTGGCTCGTTCATCCACCGAAGCAGAGTATAGAGCCGTCGCGAATGCCTCCGCTGAAATCCGATGGATCTGCAATATACTCACAGAACTTGGTGTCAATCTGCCTGTCACACCCGTTATCTACTGCGACAATTTCGGAGCCACCTTCCTATGTGCCAATCCGGTTTTCCACTCACGTATGAAACACGTGGCTTTTGACTACCACTTCATCCGTGGACAGATTCAACATAACATGCTTCGTGTCTCACACGTCCACACCAAAGACCAACTTGCCGATGCACTAACGAAACCCCTACCGCGACAACGCTTTCATGAATTACGTCACAAGATTGGAGTTGTTCCCCCACCTCCATCTTGAGAGAGCGTGTCAAGGATACATCATATATTTACTCTTAATAACAGAATATCTCTCTTGTGTGTTTATGGAATCTCCTGTAATTACTCAATCACATAACTCGTGTATATATGCTGTACATTCTTGATGGAATGTGAATAAGTGTGATATTACATTTACATATACAATACAAGGTTACAAACATGTTGGTTTATGACAAAAACTAATTATTTTTCCGTGAATATTATAATGTTTTCCTATAATATTATCATGGTTGTAAATTCAAAAATTTACGGCTAGATTTGTAACTATTTTGTAATTTCTTAGAGGAAAATCTCATTGTCTTAATTAGTTTGTTTATGAATATAGAAATTTCAAATACGAACAAAGAGATCCAAAAGTATTTTTAATTTTTATTGTTTTGGGCAGAGACCAGCTTCGTTAAATGCGCCGGAGCCAGTGAATGGACACGAACAACAAAACCGCTCTCTTTCACTTACTTCACACTAACGGCTATATTTTGTGGGTCCCATCGGACATAGATCACTAGATTGATGTCTTACTTTTAAACTTTGAAAGCCAACACTTTTGTTCATCTTATTACAAAAACGAAAAGAGAAGAGTGTTGTGCCGTGCCGTACGAGGATAATGTGTTGACGTTGATCTATCTTTTACTTCAATTTTTATTACTTAAGGCAGTTGCTGATTGGTACACGTGTTACTCTTGGAGCTTTTGAATTTGCAAATCTTCTTTCTCTTTTGTTTTTCTTTCTCAAAACATGCCAAAAGTCTTTAATGACATGTCTCATTCATTTGGGCTAGAGTTTAGCCGCTACACTAACGTTTTGCAAGTACAAAATATATGGAAATAAAATGTTATCACAAGATTCATGTCGCAACGTAAATTTGGAAGAATCAAAACAATATGGATCTTTGAACTAGTCACTAGACCAACGATCTAACAGCTATGAATACTAAAACCAATCGATGTCAATGGATTCTAGGAGCTTTGACATTGGACATTGACAAAAAATGTCAATAAAAAGATGACGCGATGGGGGTTAAAAGAGAATTCCACAAGCTTTACTCCAAATACATTAAGTGGGTGGCTACTATCACGAAGAACAAGGAACATGCACCAAGAAACTACATAGAAAATAACCTAAGTAGTTCAAGAAGATCATACTACGTTTGTCAATGAACTGTTTATTAAGGATAATATCCCACATCAGAAGTTATAATGTATTTTTAGTATTATTTAAGCTCATGTCCAACTCTTTCTACGCAGGTTAGTACGATATTGTCCACTTTGAACTTTAGAAGCAAGCCCACATGGATTTACTTTTTGGGTCTTCTTCCCAAAAGACTAATTAGAGTTGGACATTTTTTTATATATCAGACACTCCTTTGTCTAAGTTTTCAATGTGGGACTTTGTTTGATATCTCACAAGAAGCTTATGTAACTTAACATAGTATCAGAGTCATTATCTTAAAGTGCGTATTAGAGATAAATATCCCACATTGAAAGTTATAAATGATTTTTAGTACTCAAATTCACACAATCCTATCTGATCCATTCAATCGGGTTGTATGAAAATATCGAAAAAT
This sequence comes from Anastatica hierochuntica, assembly GCA_900406275.1. Taxonomy (NCBI): domain Eukaryota; kingdom Viridiplantae; phylum Streptophyta; class Magnoliopsida; order Brassicales; family Brassicaceae; genus Anastatica; species Anastatica hierochuntica. Next base: position 21,377 of record OVAN01001951.1, on the reverse strand, counting down.
ATGGCCACGGTTGACTCTTTTATATTTAACATTTTAGCCACTAACATACGCTTTTCATTATGCCAGCGTAGGTTAGCAAAGACCAGTGACGGAGTTCCCAAAGAAGACCGCTCAAAAAATTAATTTGCACAAACCTTCCTCTTCTTCAACCAACCGATCCCTTCTCGTTTATTCAACCAAACCAACTCTATAGCTCGCGCCTTCTTCTTCTTCTTCCAATGGCCTCTTCCGCAGCTCTCGGATCTCTCCATCGTGAGTGTCACTCTATCTCTCTGGCTTTTTGCATTTCTTTGCATTTTGATTTGATTTCACGATAACGAGGAAAGCTAGAAACAGAGTGATACGAGATAAAAAATGCTTTGACTTTGAGCTATTCGTTAGCACGTTGTTGCTTCTTAGAGAATAACTATTAGTCTATTACCATCTCTGAAACATGTTTTGGTAGATACGATGGAATTTAGTCTTAAAGCGTGAGTTTTTTTGGCTCCATTTTCATAGAGACTTTAGGTTCCGCCATTAATTCACACAGTAAGGTTCATACGTTTACTAAGAACAGCAACAATTACACGCTTGTGTTACGTGCAAAGGCCTCTAAAACTTCTACAACAACCATAAGTGACGGTGAGTTTCACCTATCTTGGAACCAGAATATACAGTGATCAGTGATGTGTGAGTATTGTTACTTATTGTGTTTCTTTGATTTTTTTTTTGGTGTAGATTCATCTGATGCTAGTTTGTCAAATGGGAAGAAGATTGTTCGTCGGACAACTTTCCCTAAAGAAATGGAGGTTGCTTCTTTCGCTTTCTTTGGGTTAGTTGTTAGGTTTCTTTAGCTTTTATATTTGGTAGGTGTTTGTTTGTTTGATGTTCTCCTCGAGCTTGTACTTTTCGATATTTTCAATGTTTTGGATGCTTCTCCTTATGGACCTTTCCTTCAGGAGACCAGAATACTTTTAGATGAAATGTGTTTGTTTATCGTTGATATGTTACAGGAACTGGTTCTCGAGATGTGTGATGAGACTGAGGTTGCTGTGCTGAATCTTAAGGCAAGTCTCTTTGGCATCCAACGATATGGAGCTAGTATTGGGTACTCTGAGTCGAGGTTGACACTTGTAACTTCTAATGCTTTGTTTCACTACAGGTCGGGGATTTCGAGATGAACTTAAAACGGAAGGTTGGAGAGGCAACAAACTCCATCCCTGAGGCGGATATTTCTCCAACCTTAGCGCCACCTATTCCTTCCGAACCCATGAATAAGTCGGCTTCTCCTGCTTCTAGCTCATCTCAAGCAAAACCGTCCTCTGAAAAAGTGACTCCATTTATGAATACATTGATACCATCGAAGTTGGTTGCTTTGGAGGCATCTGGATCTAACAATTATGTTCTAGTCACATCTCCCTCGGTATGAAAAATCCGTCTCATAATCTAGTGATTGCTTTCATATCCCTTTCTTTCTCCGCAAACTTCTTTGTTTGATATGATCTTTTGTTGCCAAAAAGGTGGGTAAGTTTCAGAGGAGCAGAACTGTAAAAGGAAAGAAACAATCTCGTAGCTGCAAAGAGGTAAACGAAACTGTCAAATAAAAATGCGAGAAGATCAAAGATTGCTCGCATCCTAAGTAAAGTAATTACTTCAGGGTGATGCAGTAAAGGAAGGTCAAGTTATTGGATACTTACATCAGTTAGGAACAGAACTTCCGGTGAAGGTAACAACTTAATAACTCTAATAACGTATCAATCTCTTCTCTGAAACTATCAACTTCGATTTTCCGAACAGTCTGATGTAGCCGGGGAAATCCTCAAGATTCTTTCAGATGACGGAGGTAAAAAAACATTGTGTAATTCATTTGATCATTACTTTCACAAAACTTAATGGTTTCATTTGAAAAACAGAGAACGTAGGTTATGGAGATCCTCTCGTTGCGATTTTGCCATCGTTCCATGATATTAACATCAAGTGATGAAGCTTTTCTTCAGCTCAATTTCATCTTCTTTTAGTTACAAAGAGTCTCTCGATGTTGAATCTTTGATTATTTGTCATTTTGATCAAGTGTGTAACGTTATGGATTTGTCACCCACATAAAAACAATTATCGATTGTTAAATATAAATGACGTGGCTATCTTATCTTATAAAAACATTATTATATTAAAACTCTTCACATATATTTATGTAGCGAGCGATGCTGACGTGTACAAAACGGAGCTCTCTCTCTTTCTCTGAAGAATGAGACTCACATCAACAAACGATCTCTTCGTTTCTCAACCATTGTTTCACTGCCCTTGCTCCTCCTCTTCCACCACCACACGTCGTCGCCGTCGTCGTTTCCATGGCGTTTATCTTCCGATCGATCTCAGTAAGAAGAACAATTCCTTATCCGTCGTTGCTCTTTCTGATTCTGATTTTCAATCCCGAACCGCCTTCTCTCGTCGCGCTATTCTCATCGCGCCGCCGCTCCTCGCCGCAGCTGCTTCCTTGTTTCTGAAGCCTTCGGTCTCTTCAGCTTCCGAGGAGAGTTCTTCCGTTACTGTGACTTCACCTGCGGAATCAGCTCCTCCTCCTCCTACTCATCCGGCTGCCACTACTCCACCGCCGCCGCCTACGTCTGTGGATAAGGAAGAGACTATAACATCGAGGATCTATGACGCGACGGCGATTGGTGAGCCGATGGCTTTGGGAAAAGATAAGAAGAAGGTGTGGGAGAAGCTGATGAACGCGAGGATCGTTTACCTCGGCGAGGCGGAGCAAGTTCCGACCAAAGACGACAAAGTACTTGAGCTCGAGATTGTGAGAAACCTGAGAAAGAGATGCATAGAGAGCGATCGTCAAATCTCTGTGGCACTTGAAGCATTCCCTCTTGATTTGCAGGACCAGCTTAATCAGTATATGGATAAGAGGTTTTGTCTTCACTTCTTTTGCTTTGATTGTAGCTTTCATCGTATCTTATATGTTCAATGTCATAAGAATTTGTGTGCATTGCTTGTTTCTATGGTTGCATCTTCGTGATCTTGATTCTTGCTAAATGCTTGTGGTGGTTTTGGTGGCAGGATGGATGGAGAGACATTGAAGTCGTATGTGACACATTGGCCGGCTCAACGCTGGCAAGAATACGAGCCTCTCTTAAGTTACTGTCGCGATAACTCTGTTAGACTAATTGCTTGTGGTACTCCTCTGAAGGTAGAATCTTGATGTCTCCTATACTCAAACAGTTCGCAGTTTGATTTGGGTGTGGTTTACTGTTTGGTTCGAATGATCTTCTGTGGGTCCATGGTTTGTTTTCTTGATTCTTTTGATATTGCTGACTTTGATGAGAGCTGACAGCATTCCGCTTAATATGATGTAGGTTTTAAGAACTGTACAAGCAGAGGGTATCCGTGGGCTTTCAAAGGCTGAACGTAAATTATACACTCCTCCTGCTGGTTCAGGGTTTATCTCAGGATTTTCTTCGTTCTCACGTAGATATACACTCGATATGAATCTCCCCACACAGATTGTTCCCTTTGGACCAAGCTCTTATTTGTCGGCACAAGCAAGAGTTGTTGAAGACCATACAATGTCGCAAGTTATTTTGCAAGCAGTAGCAGATGGAGGTGGGACTGGTCTACTGTTAGTGGTTACTGGGGCTAATCATGTTGAGTATGGTTCAAGAGGAACAGGGTTGCCAGCAAGGATCTCAAGGAAGTTTCCGAAGAAAAACCAAGTTGTTGTATTACTTGATCCTGAGAGACAGTTCTTGCGAAGAGAGGGTGAAACTCCGGTTGCTGATTTCTTATGGTATTCTGCAGCCAGACCTTGCAGTAGAAACTGCTTTGACCGTGCAGAGATCGCTCGAGTAATGAATGCAGCAGGCAGGAGGCGAGATGCCCTTCCACAGGTAGATTTCATATGGTTGCTTGCATGACTTCAGCAGTCCAAGTTTTTTTCCTCTAAGGAGCTTGGCTTTTACTCAAGCTTGTATGTCATTATCATAAGTTCCGAATAATAGAATTTTTTCATGCTTTCCAGGATATTCAAAATGGATTAGACCGTGGTTTGGTGTCACCTGAGGTTCTGCAGAATCTCTTTGATTTGGAGCAGTATCCTCTTATTTCTGAACTTACTCAGCGGTTCCAGGTATATCCATTCTCAATAATATTTCTTTTGTGAGATTTTTTGCATGGAGTATTTCTGCTTTGTGATCTAATATATAGTAGAGCTTGAATGCCGATACATCTTACATTATTTGTCATATATCTATTTCCTGGAGTTTACTATTTCTTGAACAGTTAAGTAGAGCTGTAACGATGATGATTCGTTGTGAATTTTTGATACAGGGTTTTCGAGAAAGGTTGTTGGCGGATCCGAAATTCTTGAATAGGTTAGCAATTGAAGAGGCGATATCAATAACAACCACACTTCTAGCGCAATATGAGAAGCGGAAAGAGAATTTCTTTGAGGAACTCGACTATGTTATAACTGATACAGTGAGAGGATCAGTTGTTGATTTTTTTACAGTTTGGCTTCCCGCGCCAACATTGTCTTTTCTTTCGTATGCCGATGAGACCGCTGGGCCAGACAGCATAGAAGCCCTGAGAGGCCTCCTAGGATCTATACCTGATAATGCATTTCAAAAAAGTCTTGCGGGAAGAGAGTGGAATCTGAATCTTAGAATTGCTTCAGTAATTGTTGGTGGCTTGAAGCTTGCCGGTGTTGGAGTTGTTTCCAGTTTTGCAGCTGTGGGAGCTTCAAATGCATTGTATGGGGTTCGAAAACTCATTAAACCAGAGTTGGTTGTTGCTCAGAAACCTAAGAGGTCTCCACTCGTGAAGACAGCAATGGTTTATGGAGGTTTTCTAGGAACATCCGCAAATCTTCGTTACCAGGTATGATGATCCATGCTTCTCGTTGTTATTCTAGCTAAGGAAAAGCGTTTAAGGACTTATGCCGTTAACATCGAAAGTGGCTAAATGCAGATAATTGCTGGATTAATAGAGCATCGAATTTCCGATGAACTTTCTTCTCAACCTCTACTTGTAAATATGCTTTCGTTTGTTGTCAGGACACTTAACTCATATTTCGGAACGCAGGTCAGACTTTACTCCTCTATCTTGGTTTCTTCTTGCACTTCTTATTCTTCGTTTTCTCCTTTACGCTTGATTCCAACTTTCGCAAAATTTGTTGCAGCAATGGATTGATCTTGCACGCTCGACGGGCCTGCAAACTCAGAAAAGCATCCCAGCCTCTACCGAAATCCCAGAGGCTAAGGAAACTCCTGAGGTTTTGGAAGAATCTACGGTGGAATGCAATACAACTGAAGAGGACAGCGTCGACAAAGCTCAATAATCCGCCATACTGGTGAGACTTACCCAGAGGCTAAGGAAACTCACTAGTTATCAATCTATAGTTCGTCGAGAATGAGCATAATTTCACAGTTTTAAAAGTTGTATGTTTGTATTTTTCTTCTCCTTGGAGATATTAATCTCTTTTGCTCATTCTCCATACTTGAGCAGTTACGGTAACGATAGTGGAAGAACCAATCAATCTCTTAATCAATACAAATTTTTTACAGAGTTTAATAAAAAAAAACACAAATGAATCTACCAACACCTGCTACTGGAAAACTAGAAAACTCAAATATTGTGGCTTCACTGCTTTCAGGCCTTCTTTACATCATTGTTACCAGTCCGGAGCCATAAGTTGACAAGAATTGAATCAATCATGATCTGCAAAACTCAGGGAAATGTATATATCCGTCAAGAGTAATAAAATACGCGCACAAAGGTATTATAGTAGAAGAGGGCAATTAAAAACCTGGTTCAGGTGTGCAGCTACACAAGGGAGGACTAAAAGCCCTGTTTCACCGAATGCACCTCTTAGTTGCTCCGCCACCGCCACCATTACCGGTAATGTTTTCTATAACACGGTAAAGAAAAAAAGGAATGACTTTGAAAACAAAAGATGGAGTCGTTACTATATCATATTACCTGGCTTGCGGTGAGCAAGACTGCAATAGTATTTTCCTTGGAATTCTTACTACCGCCTGAAACACTCGAGAGGACGCGGATTGAAATAGCATTGAACGCTAGTAGACAAAGATGCAGCAATCTGTATAGGGCAGATAAGAATCTTCTGTCAATACGTATTCCGAAATTTCTAGCAAATAGTCAATTAGTATCTTTTCCGTATGTTTAAAGAAGAATGCATACATTCCCATGCCAACAGCGGCAAGAAAAACCTTAGGCTCGACTGCTACTAGCAATGATCTTGACCTGCTAACTTGGATCCATGGCACCTACAATGTAACATGAGATCGACATACTATTAAGTTCCTAGACAAAGTTTCAGACCATTTTGAAGTAGCCACAGTCACAGAGGATGAGGTTTAACGATAATCCAATAGTCCATTTGTCATTTAAAGTCATAACCATGACTGGATGTCCGGTTTATGCTAGTTGATCTAAGCTTTGGCACGGCAGGTCAATGAGTACACGGCTTAAGAAAAATTATTCAAGGGTACTAGTAATTATGGAAGACTGACATTTTATATCTTACCAAACTGAGACAGACTGCGTTGATTTTCGAAAAGAGTTTACGGTTATTGTCAACAAAGTTCGCCAGACCTGTATCCCACATTTTAAGAAGATAATCTACATCAGAAAGTTGGCAACGATAATCAGATACTACAGAACGGAGCATTCTGATTCATTGTCTCAAAAACTATTCTAAATGGTTCTAAGGTATTCATATTTAAAAGTATTTGAGATGATGACCATAATGTTTGTATATATTCAATTACTTTCACCAGAGAGAGAGAGAGAAGATAACAAAGGAAGCTCACCTTTGAATGATTCCCGAATAACCTATAACAAATCAAACCCAAATATGTCAAAAGTCGGGCTTCCAATGACGAGGGAAGAACAGTAACTGGTAGAACTTGATGCTAAAATGAATTTTCGCGAAAATAATTCATACGAAGGTCAGTGAAAGTAGCGCAGAGAATCACCAAAGAGATGTTCTAACGGAATAATGATTTCATCATTGCAACAACAAAAGGAAGGACACACAGAGAGATCATCTCACCTTGCCAATGATTAGTGGAATTAACAGAGTAACTATAAGACTTCTGAATAGTTGGTCAGTAGGAAAAGAAACCCCGACTCCACCGGCTATGTATCTTGATACCCATATTGGAATCTGTTAAGAGGTCGAACCATGTTTACTTCAGTGAAGAGGACGCGATAGACAGTCAACATAAGACTTTGAATCCTACTCACAACACAACAACATCTGCTATTTTGGAACAAATTGCTTAGCAATTCTGAAGCATGTAGCAGGAAACAATCTCGCTAGAGATATCCTGATTTTGCATAATTAACTTGTACCTTTAAAAGGGCCAATAATGCAAGCGGGTCGACTTACAGTAAAAATTCCTAATAAGTTGGACGCAACTGTCACCGCAAGAGCAAGAGCAGAATTGCCACCAGCAAGCTGAGGTTGCAATTTGATAAGTCAGTGGGGAACGTAAGAAAAGCAGTTATACACAATAAGATTAGACATATATCAAACTGAGTACGTGAGTAAGGGCAACACCACTTGATAAGGTGGTTGGCATACAGCAAAATATAGCCAGCCCTGTAAATAAGGTGGTTCAGGAACGAACATGATCTTTGAAGACTTCAACAAAGCTCAAGAAAGAGACAGTAACCTGTAACAAGTTCCCGAGGTTGTAGTTGGACCAGCATAATTAGCCTTGAGAAGGATGGAGTGAGCAACAAAATAGAGAACTGAAAAAGAAAAGATATTGAGTATAACTAACAGAAGCTGAAAAGGAAAAGCATTACCAAAAAAGATGGGACAAGAATCTATTCATTGCACAGTGCTATCAGTTTTGTAAAAACAGAACCTAATTTGTTATGAACTCTGCAGGATTTAACCGAAGAGGCACCATTTAAAGAACATATGAAAGCCTAAAAAACGAGTCAAGATCGTACTAGCCCGAAAACTCCAAGAGGCCATCCTTTGACAGCAGCACCAATCGCTTCAGTACGCAAAGTCAACCCTGTTCAACAATACATAGAAAAAGTAAACAATGGATTGACTACTCAAAAAAACAAAGTGATTGCTTCCACAAAGGAAACGAAACAAACCAATCGCACGCTTATGCTATATCATTGATAAAATCACCTGATATAATAAAGATTCCACATGTGCTAATCTTCGAGAAAGAGTATCTGTCTGCAAGACAGCCAAGAGCTGGGTTTGCAAAGCCTAGTCCCACTCCACTAACAAGAGCTGCAAACAATAACCAACGAAGCAACAACATCTGATCTGACTGAAATTTGAAAGCAAGAGTACACATATGAATTCCAAAAGTAGCACTTCTACTTGTCAGTAACGATATGACTACATTCTTCCGCATAAGCTAGCATCCATCAGACGAAGTATTACACGAAACACCCTCATAGGTCAGTTGAATTATCACATTGAAGTCCCTAAGTGCTAAGATCTTATTGAAGAAAAAGCAAAGTTCCAAGCTTGGAGGAAAACTGAATACTACTACTTATGCAATCAATTTAGCTTCTCATTAGACTATTTAAAGGTCTAATCATAAATGGGGAGAATCGAAAACACAGATGCAATGAGCAGAGAGGCAGTAATGACCTAGAGGCAAGAAATTATCTGAAGCAAAACTGAGCAATTCATTGCCAAAATGTAATCTTTTAGCTGAATCTGAAATGCCTCCATCACCACCTACCTATGAACAAAACCACAAAAATCTCCAATTCAATCTCTAATAACAAGAGCTCAAAGAAGTTGGAATCGCAACATATGACTCGAAAATCAGAGAAAGATTTGACCTTTTCGGAAGGTTGGCAAGCTCTAATGGATCTGTGAAACCAACGTCGGCCAATGGGCTCTAGAAAGCGGCAGAAGACGACGGAGCGGCTCACCGGAGACGACGGTGGTTCGCGGAAGAAGACAAAAGGGTTTTGGGTTGAAGCAAAGATACTACTAGTTATCGTCTTCGCCATTGAAAGGGGTCAAAATCTAAGCTTTTTTCAAAGTCATGTGGCTGCTGCATCTGCCATTCATTTCTAAAGATTTCTCCTTTCTTCTTACTTCTCCATCTCACCATAATAGTGTTTATTACACGATTAATAAGTACAATGATAAAATTAGTAGTATAATCACGTTTTAGTAAATAATACAAAAATATAGTATTTATTTCTGACTTTGGCTAATGTGAAATTCATTTTATATTAATCCAATATGATATTGTATTTTAATTTTCTCCAATTCCATAGCTTTTACTAATATACATGAGTATGAAAATGAACTAAATTTCAACATGCTTTGTGATAGTTATTTCTTTAATCACCACAAACCGCATTTTAAACATTACCTCCAAGAACTTGAGTTCATATATTCCTGAAAATCTCGGATCTAGATCCTACGTAAAAGTATAATTTAGTATAATGTCCTAGTTAATCCAAGGACAATTGCTCCAAAGTGCTCATGTTACCTGATATTTCTCTAGCGCATTAGTAATAGAAACAACATTGGCTTTGCATAAGTGGCAAATGATAGCATTGAGAAGATGACCCTTAACTCCAAAATAATTTAATCATTGTTGAGTTAGTCGCTAGCTATTTTTTCGTACAAAGTTTATGAATTTTTTTTCATAAACAAAAATAACATTTAACATTGATGCTTGTGGCGTGTTCTACATTTTGAAAGACTGCAACTGCCATTTCAAAGCACGCAATATCCTCCTTGTCATAATGCTTAACAATTTTCTATCAAAAGTACAAAAATCATCAATGTAACTATTAGTAGAAAACAAATTGTATACACTCACATAACCAATGGGTCCAACAAGCAAAGAAATGAAACATGAGATGCTTAAAAGGGTTCATAGTTTAATACGTCGAAGATGAGAGTCCCTAGATGTGGACAGTTTTGTAACATGTTTGACAATCATTCCTAGCCTACTTGCGGGTTAGTGTCGACATCTAGCCTACTCATGCTAGTGAACAGTTGTATTTGCATTTGCAAACGGCATAAGGTAAGCACCTTAAACACAAATAAACAAATCAATTTCTTATCGAGTGAAAGACTAATTAATATAGAGACTTTACTTCCTATTTAGCCAGAAAAAGAGAATTACCATTTGATCAACAAACCACAAGAGTATTAACACGTAGGTGGAGGTTCTGAACATTGCATAATTTCTGTAGAAAAGTTGTAGAATCGTTATTCGTTATCTTCTACCTCTTCTTCATCTTTTGTTTTCTTTTTAAGATGAATATTGGCTTCAACAAGTGAAGGCAAATTGATTAATAATTACTCTCCACCAATAGAGGTAGTTGAGACGCAAAATATCAAAAGAAATACTCATCAGACATCTACGGTCATATTCATCAGTGAGATCCTAAGAAAATTTTAGTGTATGGAGGTTTTTGTGAGATAAACGGCAAACTTCTCATTCGTACCATTTCATGTCTTCCATGACCAAATTTTCAAACACGAGCAACATGAGAAAATCTTGACAAACCCAATATCATTGTCTTCAAACGGAACATATTCAAGACTGAAATCAAATATGAGCAAATCTCGCTATTGTTTGGAATGAGTAGAAATAATTGCGGTCATATTTATTGGTAAGAATTATAAGATCCGTTAATGAATATCATATGATAGATTGTTTTTTCGATCCATAGAGACTTAAAAATCTAATAATTCATAAGGTCGAACAATGAAAATTGAAATGAGAAAAAAAAACTAGACATAAACAAAAACATGAAGTAGGCAAGCACAAGATCATTATTCATTTAAAGAGGTTGATTATGCTTCTTTGATTTATTTGCTTGTAATTGTTGATGACAATGAAAATGTTAGTATTTTGGTCCTCAAAATCTCTTTTCTTTGGTCCTCTCTTCATAATTATCAATGTGTTTATATTGTATTTTAAATGCTTGATAGCATTGAAAACAACATCATATTTTTGATATATTTGGAGATTTAGAGAACCACAAATTAAAGAAAAAATGTACTGCCTTTGTACATTTCAGAAAATGTGTTATCTAGAAGCTTGTACTTGGTCCATGATCGATCCGAGTTAGGTCAAAACAAAAATTTAAAGAGTACTAGAGTTTTGCACATGTCTCTCTAAATCCGATTTTTTTTGTTTATCAATTACAAATCTGATATATAAAATAAAACTACTAACCAAAGTTAAAACTCAAAAAGCTTTTTTTCCAATTATCTCTAATATCCATCATGTAGAAACTAAGGGTCTCACTATACGCAACATAAGAACATCATGAATGAATAGGAAAAAACGTATAGGAATCAAATTGTGTGAATGAGAAAGAATGATTGTTATTTTCCAAAGTTAATGAGAAACAATTTTATTCTTTTATTCTCTGCGTAAAAAATAATGAGAATGAATGAAAAAGAAAAACAATTTCTTATAAATGGTGTAATTTTCTAGGAACGGTAAACAATTTAACGTTCCTACTTGTATTCTCCGGTCATCATTCGAGAAGCCTAATTAAGAGTTTGTCTCCGTATTTAGGGACCAAAAATATCTATTAACATAATCATTTCACATAGTTTATCACATCTCATTGTTCAATATTTTTATGAAATACTTTAACAAAAATAAAATTTATGAAAAAAATTAACTCCACTTCAAATTTTTAATTTTGATTAGTTGTTCTGTTTCTAAATTTAAAGAGTTAGTTTATTTTTGGGTTTAACAATTTGGGGTTGAGAATAGAACTCTCATTAAGATTTTGAAAAAAACCCAATCCTACAATTGCAAATTTGTTTTCTAGTTGATATAATGCCAAAATAAAAATTTTCCAAAAAAGTGTCTTATAATTCTTCATCATCATAAGGATTATCAAAGGCTATTAAGCAAAGAGCCTTTCATATTCTTTTTCAATCTTCTTCTTCTTGAAGATCATTCAAAAGAAAGAACGAAACAATGCCTAAGAACAAGAAAACAGAATGGCAAGTAGGAGATCCCAAGATAAGCGTAGTAAGCGAGCAATTTTGTAATCCATACCCAATGGATCTAATGGTGAAAAGGAAATTTCATAGTTTCTCCAAAGATAATTATCAAGTTTTTGATCCAAGTGGCAATCTCCTCCTTCAAATTGATGGACAAGCTTGGGGGTTTAACCGCAAAAGAATCATGCGTGATCCAGCCGGTTTCACCATCCTCACAATGCGCCAAAAGGTTTACACAAAAGATCTTTGTATAAACCGTTAAGGCAACAACTAAAAGAATGAATCTTTTGTGTATGTGTTTAGGGACTTGCATTGAAGAACAAGTGGGAAGTTCATGGAGGAGAAAGCAAAGAGAGAGAAGACTTGCTATTCACAGTACAACAATCTCAAGCATTGTCAATGAAAACATCTGTTGATGTTTTCTTGGCTGAGAACAATAATGTCAAGAAGAGTAACACTTGTGATTTTCATGCTTCAGGAGGATACTCTAATATGTCTTTCAAAGTTTTCAAATCTGATGCTCTCATCGCCGGGGTAGGGGTAAAAATGTCTTTAAAACTCGCATTCGTATATGATCTTAAATCTTTGTATACAAAGAACATTATCTTCTTTGTTATAAACTGATTTTTTGTTTGTTTTGTTAATCTTGTAGGTGACACATAAGTTTACATGGGGAAGTTTCAGCAAAGGGAAATATAATTTTAGTGTGAGAGTAAATCCAGAAGTTGATTATGCTTTTATCATTGCTTTGCTTGTAATGGTTGATGACAATGAGAATTGTTAGTATTTTTTTTTTGTTCTTCCTTCACAATTTATTGGTGTGTATAAATGTATTTCATTTCTTAAGATAATATAAATCTTAATGAAAATAATCAGATATAAACATATAAAAAAGATTGAAAAAAAAATGCAAACAACCAATAAAAATCCAATTTTTTTTAGAAACTAAGAAACAAATCTCCAAAAGACTTTTCTCATAAATGTAGTGATGAGAAACAGAGAACAAGTGTAGAACCAAATACTCTTAAGCAACCTTAAGAACTCAAAGACATTAAGACTCTCGAATATTGGAGTAGCCAACATGTTTGATTGATACAAACCATGAATGATTTTATTAAGCAAAGCTTCGGATAAAAGATGTTTAGGTAAGGTCATCCTCCTCGAGCTCCTTCGCCTTCAGCTTCTCTTTCACCCTCAATAACATTGTTGTCTTCCATGAATCCTGCAACAATAACAATTCCATGATAAAAGATCAGACTAAGGTAAAAGACAATGGTTGGTAATGTGATGTTATGGTTGGTACCAATGGAGTCATGCTATCGAATTCTTTGACAACGTCTGTGAACTTTGCAATGTCTTCTTCATCGATAGCAGCAGCAAGGTCCTGATCATTGGACAGGAAATGACTTAAACTTTCAACCTACTAAGCTACTTGCTTAAACACCATAAACAGCATTTTAAACATTACCCCTAAGAACTTGCATTCCCGTGTTCCTGAAAATGTTGGATCCAGATCCTGCAGAAAAGTAGTACTTAGTAGTTAATCCAACGACTACTCCAAATTGCTCATGTTACGGTTGTTTACTGCAGAAGAAAAGGAACCTGATATTTCTCCAGCGCATTAGTAATGGAAACAACATCAGCTTTGCATAAATGGCACAGGCCAGCATTGAGAAGATGACCCTTAACTCCGTACTTGAGTAAGTTATTGTTGAGCGAGTGGCGTGCTATTTCTTCATAGATCTTGATTGCCTTCTCATATCTATCAAAGACAAAAACAAACTAATCATCAATTAATCGCCCCAAAAGCATCGAAAAAGCTACTCGTATCTATCAAAGATAAAGCGGTCCAGCTTGACTACTGTAAGCACTTGATACTAACGGACGATGAAAGTAAAAGAGGTACGATGCAGAAAATCTTACTGCTCCAACTGGGCAGCATATTGTGCAACCTTCAGATTGCACTGGTTTGCGGAAGTAGTCACTTCTTCACTTTGAAAGAATTCAGCTGCCTTTTCGAAGTAAGCAATAGCCTGGTCTATCTTCTCGTCAGATTCATAATACTCAGCAATTTCCTGTCAAAAAGTACAAAACTGTTAGTGTATTCTAATAGCACAAAACAAACTACAGAAAGGAAACCGGAGCAAAGACGGAAATACTGAAGAAGTGCCCCGATAAATCCATCTTCTCAGTATCTGTACTAAAAGAGAAGTATCTAATTCACGCCCAAAAAGAAACACACGGTACCTTGTAATATCTTGCAGCCATGTTGAGCCTTCCTATCTCACAAAATATATTCACTGCTCTCTCTAGGCAAGATGCAGCCTCTACACATACGTTCATAGTTATATTAAAACACGATAAACATGCATAGAAAAAAAGAAAACAAACAAGAGCAATACAACAAACAAACAAAATTCCCAGTGGCATTATACATACCATTTGTGTTTACTTTCTTGTAGCTTTTAGCAGCTTCAGCATATGCGTTAGCAGCATCGTGTTTGCTATCCGACTGCAGATGCATACCAATGTCATCATACACTCAAAACATTCTTCCAGTATCGCATTTGTAACCGAAGAACTTACCTTCAAATGACAGTCGGCAAGTTTAAGATAAGCTTTTCCAGCTTGATCCCCTGCACAATCACATATCAACACACATAAACAAATCGAACATATTCAAACTATTCAAACTCTGTTAAACAGAACCCGATACGAGTACTGTTCTCCTCAGTGCTTTTCAGCATAATTTATGCTAACTTTGCAACTTATCAATGACTTTCTACTATGCAAAAACCCATTATCGAGCAATCTTAATGTTGAAAATCTCCAATAGCTAAGCAAATATTTTACATGTTCGTATAGATCAGAGGCCTAACATCATAAACCCACATGATCATTGACGGATCATCGAAATTGATAAACCTAGAATCACAAAAGTCTCAATTTTTCCATTTCTTTACTCATCAAACAGAAAACCCACGACGAGAATCAGATGAAACGAACATCAAAACAAACAAAAAGGTCGGCTAAAAGAAGAAGAAGAAGAAGGAGAGGAAGAAGAAGAAGAAGAAAGTGAAATTACAGGATTTAGCAAGCTTATAGGAATTAGCAG
Organism: Anastatica hierochuntica; assembly: GCA_900406275.1. Classification (NCBI taxonomy): domain Eukaryota; kingdom Viridiplantae; phylum Streptophyta; class Magnoliopsida; order Brassicales; family Brassicaceae; genus Anastatica; species Anastatica hierochuntica. The sequence continues at coordinate 6,267 of OVAN01001951.1, read as the reverse complement.
CTTTCTCAAGGAGATCAGCAGCATCTTCATACTTAGATCCGAATAATCCCCATCCATTTAGCTTCTTCTCAGCTTTCTTCTCAAATTCCTCCGCTCTCACCAGATGATCTCCCATTTTTTTCTTCCCTCAAAAAACTCTGATTTTTGAAATTCACTCCGTTCAACCTCCGATCGTATACTTCGAAAGTTTCTCCCTTTCGTCTTCTTCTTCTTCGTCTTTGATAGAGAATTTGCTTCGGCCGATGAAATGAGAGACGAGACGACAATCTCGATATCGGAAGTGAAAAATCAGACAAAGATTCGGTAGAGGAAAAGATCTTAATGGGCTTTTATTTTGAAAAGCCCAAATTTGATGGGCCTTTGAATTTGCTTTCTTTTATATTCATTGCTGTTATGTGGGCTTTATTATGAACAAAGATTAATTATAATTTTCTTTGAAATTATCTAATTATGGTTAATAATAATGTTGTCACACCTTTAATAATACTTCATTTAAAAGCTTTGTCGATTTTGTACATAAATAGAGCATATTTTATTTGGTTCACTATATTAGAAAAATACACAAAACTTGTAAAATAAATATATATACATAATAAAACTTGCCTAATATTAGCAATAACCATAAATATTTATAAACTTGTATTTCACTATCATTACTTTGTTTAATTTGACCACGTTTTTAATTATTCACTGCCCTTTCGTTTTCTTGATGAAACAAGTCTCAATAGGCGTCGTTTCACAAGTTAATATCGACACGTGAGCTATATAGTTGGTGCCACCACCTATGATAAAAAAACTCTGTGTCGAATGAAACACTCGTTTCGGCTTAAAACTTTTTTGAATAAATATAAATATACGTCGTTGGTTACAAATTGGAAAAAATTATACATAAAGAATTAAGTTTTTAATACTATAAAAATTTATAGTTCCATGAATCTCTTGCCTATAATTATATTTGTTAGTAAATTTCATTATTTTATCAGCATGCTTAAAATGATTATTTATATATAGAGAATATGCGATAAAGAGCTACTTTGGCCCACTTTTCCGTCTAGGTACACTTTCTTTTTTAATGAAACTAAATCATTTCGTTTTCTTTTTTCCTCAAAAAATTCAAGTAGACATTGGACCCATAATTTTTGTATTTTTCTTTTTATAGATTTCATTTTTTTAGTCAGTTCAAAAGCTAATATTATGTGTAATTTTCTCTAACGAAGAAAAATATATTTTTTTGTATATTGTTTAAACGTTTTTAAATACGTGACGAAAGATCACTTTGGACCAGCCTGTCAAGGTTTCCAATAGTCAAAATCTCGTTATACGACGTCGAATCTTAAAGGGTATTTTTGTCTTTTTACATTTTTAACCGTGTGGTTATATGAAGTCGTCTTCTTCCTCATGTCACAGACCAAAACAAAAGAAAGCTTCTTCCCGCCGGCAAGTTTATAAGTTTCGCCGGCGAGTTGAAAAACAAAAAATGTCGCCGGAAATCAAAGCTCCTCTCTTACCGGAGCAAGAATCTTCGTCTAAGAAACACGGATCAATCTCCGGCGTAGTTTTCAACGTGTCGACGAGTATAATCGGAGCCGGAATAATGTCGATGCCGGCGGCGTTTAAGGTTTTAGGAGTAATCCCAGCACTCTTGATCATCGCGATTATAGCTTGGCTTTCGACGATTTCTGTTGGGTTTCTCATGAAATTAACTCTCGCCGGAGAATCAACTACTTACGCCGGAGTTATGAAAGAATCGTTCGGGAAAATTGGATCCGTCGCTGTACAGATAGCTACAATGGTTGCTACTTTTGGGTGTATGATTATATTCTCAATCATCATAGGTAAACAAAAAAAGAAGCAATTTTGATGCGATGTTGAGAGATTTGTTGTTACAATTTGATCTTCTTCTCTTTCAGGAGATGTACTTTCCGGTGAAGGATCTGAACATTTCGGAGTTTTACAAGAATGGTTTGGTTCTTACTGGTGGAACTCGAGAATCTTCGCTGTGTTGTTCATCTATGGCTTTGTGTTGCTTCCATTAGTCTTGTGTAGACGTGTAGGTAAGTTTCTTTCTTCTATCAATGTGTGTGTTCTTCTCAGAAGCTAATGTTGATGATTCTTGTGTTGATGGTTTGAGTTTATGTAGAAAGATTGGCGTTTAGTTCTGCGGTATCGTTTCTCCTTGCGGTGCTCTTTGTTGTCATAAGCTCGGTGCTGGCTATTTCCGCGATGGTGAAAGGGGAAACGAAGAATCCAAGATTGTTTCCAGAGTTGAACAATGGAGGATCGTTTTGGAATCTCTTCACTGCTTTTCCTGTTATAGTTACCGCCTTTACTTTCCATTTCAATGGTAAGAAGAACACCGTCTCTTTCGCCAAATTCAGTATTGTTGCTCTGTTTCTCGGTCATGTTTCTGAGTTCGGTGTTATTGATTGCAGTTCATCCAATTGGATTCGAGCTCAAAGATCCGTTACATGTGATCCCAGCGACTAAGATCTCGGTCATCTTATGCGCTACAATCTACTTCGCCACTGGACTCTTCGGGTATCTCCTGTTTGGAGATGCAACAATGTCGGATATTCTAGTGAACTTTGACCAGAGCTCTGGTTCTTCCATTGGTTCTTTTCTTAATGACATTGTTAGACTCAGTTACGCGGTTCACATCATGCTGGTCTTCCCTCTCCTAAACTTCTCACTTAGAGCAAACCTCGACGAGCTCTTGTTCCCCACGAAGCCGGCCTTGGCAAAAGATACAAAAAGATTCGTCGGACTCACTCTAGCTCTCTTGATTTGCTGCTTCTTCTCTGCAATCGCAGTACCGGACATTTGGTACTTCTTTCAGTTCTTGGGATCAACCACCACAGTTACCATCGCATTCATATTTCCAGCCGCCATTGTTTTAAGGTACAGAACCGTTGTTTCCTTTACTCATACCTTTATCGGATACTTCAAAATTTCCTGCTAAATCCGTAGTTCAGCCGTTTTCCTACTCTGAAATGGCAGGAATGTCCATGGTGTATCGACCTTGAGAGACAAGATTGTAGCAGCGATAATGCTTCTTCTTGCTCTTGCCACTAGCATCATTGCTATCTCGACAAATTTATACAGCATCGGAGCAAACTAATCGTTTGACAGAGTTTTGCAAACAGTCCCCTCGATGACAACTTCAAGAAATCTGTAAAATTATTAGCTTTCTGTAGTAATTATATTTATATCTTTGTAAAATAGGTTTGTAAGAAAACAAAATGCCCTTGTAATAGCTATAGGAAATGCAATATTTGTTGCTACTTTGAATCAGAGAAAGACAACAATGTTACAATCCTTCAAAACTTATTCGGTAGACCAGTACTCGAATGAACAGACTTATGGTTCTTGACCTACCTCAGTTTGAAGAAACAGAAAGGTCTTTATCGTCTAGCTTCTCGAGTATGTTTGATTTGTATGTCGAAATGTCTGAATCTTCCAAGGAATCTGGAGTCGATTTCACAATCGAGAGTGCTCCATTAGAGCTCAGGAAGTTGGCAGCTTCATCTGTAGACAAGAAGAGTTGAATTCAAGATGCATTCGGCTTAAACTTAAAGTAAGCTCAAGAAGATTAAAAAGAAGTTAACAATCCAGAGATCCTTATGGTCAACGCACTCTATTCGGATGCAGAAGCAAAGTAAAAAAAAAGACTTGCCTGATTTAGAGAGAGCATCAAGAGCCTTAAGAGCTTCTTTCCTCGTCTTGTCATCTTTAGCAATCTCCAACATATGTAGAAGCTCTTTAGCACCACCCATCTCTACAACCTTCATTCTCCTTTCATCTTTATAAACCAAAAACCAAATCATCACAAAACATCAACTAAAACAAGTTCAATGGTGACACCAAGTATTAGTTACCATATGAGGCTTACCAACAATGGCGAAACGGGACAGCCTAGAAGCTCCCATTCTCTTAAACAAAGGATCCTTCACATGTAAAAGCGATATAGATTGCTGAATCAAGTTATCACCTAAAGTATACAACAATGAATTCGCAGTTAAAGAAACTCGTAAAAGCTACTCTTCAACTAGTAGAGAAGAGACTCGCATACCCAAGTAAGGGAAGAATTGGTATCCGACATACGTTGCTGTTCCAGCAAAGAAAATTTTCAGCAACCAACCTATTTTCCTCTCAGCTTCTTCCTCCATTGTAAGATCATCTATAAAAGAGAAAGTCCAACAACATCATCATCATCTACACACCCAAATCTAAAAGCCCTTTACTTCTTTGTTCAATCCAATTCACAAAACTCTTCACAAAACCATACTCATCTCCTATGTTTCTTTCCTCCATCATTGTATGAATTTCATCAAAAGAAAGGAACAAACTTTGAATCGAAAATCACAAGAAAATGTGATTCTCTGTACCTAAATCAAAAACCCTTTCACTACTATCTTAAATCTGATTGAAAGAAGAAGAAGAAATGAAAAAAGGAGGCACCTTTGTTGCTCAATGAGGAGAAACTTCGAGATCGAGGATCAACATTTCTTCTTCCTCTGCAAAAATGCTGCAAAAGTTTCACTTAAGATCTCAGATAAAAAATGGTCGAAGAAGAAGTCATTAGACTCGAAGAAGAAGTTCGACGATTACATTAGCAAGACGAGAAGCGAGAATCCGCATGACTTATCAGAAGCTTGAACGCTTCTTCTTCGTGCTCGGAGGTTTTCTTTTTTTATTTTTGACTTCAAAAAAAAAGGAGAATATTTTTTTTTACTACATAATATTTGGGCTTTAACTCCATTTGTTATTACATAGCATGAGCCCAACTTAACTAGATGTAACATTGTTTTAAGTTTCTTATTTTTATGCATGTTGTTACTAATGGGCCTTAGATTTGGATGTGTTGATGATGATGTTCTTGACATTTTTTTAGTAATAATCATTCTAGTGTATATGAATATGATGATGCATGTAGTTGATTAAACAATGCATATTTTGAAAATATATTTGAAATAAAAAAAGGATAGAGAATGTTGTTTGATTGCTAAAAAATCTCCCCGTGACTTAATATTTTTGATATATATACATATGATAGTTTTGTCACTTAGAATAAGAGAGTGGGACATATGGAATGGGGTATTATTTTTTGTACGTTATTGTTAAGGTTATATATGATTTGATGTTATTTTGGTCCTTTCTAAATTTTCAATTTCATTGCATGCAAATAATTATGTTTTTCTGTAATGTAAAACTTTATTACAACGAATTTGGGTTAAGAGTAAAAGAATGAAATTAAACTAAATTTTAAAATTAAATCACAATACCATTAAACCATCGCGTGAGTGATCTCCTAATGATCTTATGGCGGTAAGCTTATTCCATGCAAATTCACATTGTAAAATTTAAATAATGAGATAATATGAGTAATGCAACATTTTTTCGTGGCAAAATTATTCATATAACCAAAATTTAGCCACAAAAAAATGCTACGGTTCTGTAGCCACAAAATCTATTGTGACTATAGCTTCTTTTTTTACTAGTGGGTTGATAAAGCCTTGAGTAATAGAAGAATTTAGTAATGTAATTTTCATTAGGTNTAAAATTATTTTTTTTTTTTTTTTTTTTTTTATTTTTTTTTTTTTTTTTTTTTTTTTTTTTTTTTTTTTTTTTGATAGTTCACGGATCCTTTCCCTAATATAATGGAAATTGTCTAATAATCTCTCCACACGTGGTTTTAGTCTAGTTCGTAGTCTTTACAATTTTTTGTTTTTTCTTAAAAATTAAAATCATATAATTATACATATGTGTGTGTGCATATATATTTGCATTTAGGGAATGAAATTTTTTGGTTAAAAAATGGAATGATATTTTGATTCGGACAAGGGAATACAATACATATGGAGAGAAGACAAAGAAAATATAGCTGTCACGAACACGAGGCCTTCTTACATTTTTTTATATTTTGTTTTTTTTTTTGTAGAGAGATATACTGTTGGAAATTTTAATTTTGATGATGGAAACAAGTATTGAAAAATTTTGTAGAGAATAAAAAACTTTAGGAAGGTATAACTTTGATCCAACATTGAGAATTTAAATCAAGTTTTTGCGTTGGCCAAATTTAGACTATTGACCTAATTTTAATAACAACTTTGATCCAACATCAATTTCACTTTTCATTTAATTTTCTTTTTTTTGAGAAAAATTTGAATGATACTGTTGTAATCGATAATGTAAAACTTATCTTCGCTTTTATATATATACTAGTATTATGCCCGGTGCTATGCACCGGGAAATAGAGTCAATATAAAC
>OVAN01001950.1:0-36721 GCA_900406275.1 Anastatica hierochuntica | reverse complement strand
ATGATTATATGTTAAAATTCAATAAATAATATTATGTTAAATATTGTGTTTATGTAATATTGTGTTTTGTGGTGGGTCCCACAAAGATGATGTGACAAAGGGAGTGACTTTCTCCACAATATGATGTGGCAACATGGGGCTCAAAATGACTTCCTTTTAATTAGTATAATAAGAAAAAAAGAAGAATATCCCACTTAATTCCACAGGTCAATTACAAATGTTTTAATTTAAAATACAAAAAGGCCATGTCATCATGACTTGGGCCGGCCCAAAATTTCGTTGTCGGCAAACACTTTGCTTTATAACTAATCATCAACCAACATTTTCTCTCTACATTTTTCACCTAAGATTTTCAACTTATTTACAAAAAAACCAGCCATTGATCCTGAAACACGCCGTCCACCGCCGCATACCCCCTCGCCGGGGGTAGTGCGTCGTCTCCACGTGCCTCCGTCTACATCTCTCCTGAAACAACACTCGTGGTCGCCGGATCTAATCCGCGAGGAAGCCTGGTCGAAACGCCGCGATATATCCCGCCGCCGCCGTGGAAAGAGCTTGACGGACGACGATCTCGACGAGCTCAAAGCCAGCCTCGAACTCGGATTCGGGTTCGGATCTCCCGAAATCGTCGACCCGAGACTGTCGAACACCCTTCCCGCCTTGGAACTTTACTTCGCCGTTCAGAAAAGCTACAACGACGCCGTTTCGAACAAATACGCAACCTCATCATCTTCGTTCTCCGACGGCGATACCAGTCCCCACACCGTATGCTTGACCAGTATGTATATAAACCTATACGCAAACACACATATAATAGGCGTTACTTAATAATCAGAAAATTTCATTTGAATTAGGCGATGATCCAGAGACGGTGAAGACGAAGCTGAAGCAGTGGGCGAGAGTGGTGGCGTGCGCCGTGAACCAATCGCCTCCGAGATGAAAAGTTGACGGCGTTAAACGTTAATTAACTTTTAGACGTCTGTTAAACGTGGTCAGGATACGTAAAAATGAGATGGCCAAACCGTCGTGGAACCCATGAATTCAACATTGTATAATATTACTTTTATTATAATATCAATATTTGTATAGTTTGGACCCAACTTGTCTGTATATTTTACATTATTGGTTTGTCCGTTTTATGTAGTAAAACATATATAATGCCTGGTTTTGATTGCTTCCTTATCCTCTGTTACTAATGTAATAATATAATTATACAACAGAGCACAATTTGCTGAAAGTATATTCTTATTTTTTTTTTGTTGTCTTGACTTTAGACAAGCGTGGCTTCTCTTATATCTATTCTGTAATAATGAAAAAAAGACTGTTATAAGTTATAACTTGATAAATCCACTTGAGGTCACTTCCATAAAATGATACAAACATTATTCCATCAAACTTCAATTCACTTGAGGTTTTTCTTTTAGTTTACGTTTTTACATGATAATATCATTAAGTAAAACTAACTCAATCACACAAAAAAATGCAATGCTGAAAATGAATTAGTGAAGCTAAATAACAAAAAAATTTCTATAAAAAAATGGAAAAGTGAAGACAAAAAATTATTTCACATTATGTAATTGGGGACAATATTACATAATGTGAAATTGTTTTCTCTGTCTCTTCCAATTGATGGTTTAGGTTCAATCTTTTATAATTTTTGTATTTAATTGTAAAGCTTGTTTTAAAATAGTTTCATGTAATCAGTGTAAAAATGGGCCTTTAAGTATTAGGCCCATATGGCTTATTTCTACTGACCGTTTTACAATATCTGATAAGGAAAAGAGGAAAGTTGGAGACGTTTTGATTGAAAGCGAAACAGAAAGAGATTCAGAGATTCATTCTTTGTGATTCGTTCGCGGCGAAGAAGTTATTATGGTTCGTCTCATCTTCTTTCGATTCTTCTTTCATTTTCATTCTGTTTTGCAATCATCAATTTCTTTAGAAGAAAGAGTTTTTGTTCTGCTAGATAACATTTTTTTCTTTAAAGATCTGTGAATCGAACGAAACTCAAAAGTGTTAATGAAGAATGTATTGAGTGCAGTCGAGTCTGTACAGAGGTGTATCGAGGAAAGAGAAACCAAGACGTCATCATGGTTTAAATCAGCAGAAGAGGCAAGAGATCAAAGAAGCTTTTGAGCTTTTCGACACTGATGGATCTGGCACCATTGATGCTAAAGAGCTTAATGTTGCTATGAGGTTTCCCTCTTCCGACTTTTGTTTTCTTCATTTTGATCATCTCTTTTTCTGGAAATGGACTAATCATCCTCCTTTGAATTTTTACTCTTTTGATTAGGGCGCTTGGTTTCGAAATGACCGAAGAGGTATTTCTACCTTTAAACTTCATGTCTCTTTGCTAAGGAATGTTACTATCCTATTGTGTGGTGGTTTTGATTGATTTCTGGTATATGATTGTGAAGCAAATCAACAAAATGATAGCAGATGTCGACAAAGATGGGAGTGGAGCTATTGATTTTGATGAGTTTGTTCATATGATGACTGCTAAGATTGGTGAAAGAGACACTAAAGAAGAGCTCACCAAGGCTTTCCAGATCATTGATCTCGACAAAAATGTATTCTAAACTATGATTGTTACTCTCACTTTTGATGATGATTAACAACATTCATCTTTTCTTTTTTGCCCTCAATAATATTTCAGGGGAAGATATCAGCTGATGATATTAAACGCATGGCCAAGGAATTGGGTGAAAATTTCACTGACGGCGAGATACGAGAGATGGTTGAAGAAGCAGACCGAGACCGTAAGTTTTCCAATCTTTTTCTTTGCGTCTTTGTGCAATGATGATGATGATATAGATGATCCACTCAATGAATGAAAATACTGCAGATGATGGTGAAGTTAATATGGAAGAATTCATGAGGATGATGAAGAGAACTACCTATGGTTACTAAAATGAAGAAGTTGTTCCTAACGATGTCCATGAAGAAGTCTCTTTTTTATATATTTTCTTTAACAGAAGTCATTTAGTTATGTAATATCATTACTCGAGAAGATACACATTTCAGTTTCTATCCATCTTTTAATGGCAAAGTCTGCTTGTTCACTTAAGGAACTTGCATTGGTTATACTCAAAGACTCAATAGTACTCTATAAATCCTGAAGATTCGAACAAGAAGAAATGAAGCATACACATAAATAGAAACGAACAATTCAATAAGAGTTGGTGATTTCTAAAAAATGATGAAGATAATGTTAACAAGAGAGATACATGAGGAAAACATTTGAGAAATCCAACGGTGGCTACACCGAAAGCCTCACGGGAAATATTTTTGAGCAAAACATTAATAAAAACAAAATACTAAACATACCAAAGAGACGACCCCATTACCAAAATCTAATTTTATGTAATGAGAGAGATATATAATAAAATGGATAATAAAGCTATAGCTAACCAAAAAAGCCACATCTCCTTATGAAGCCAAAGCTGCTTTGGGGTTATTGGAATGTTTGTATCTCTTAACAGACCTGGATGATAATGATGATGATGGAATTATGTTGACGGCGAAGCGGTTGTGGTGGAAGAGACAGAGGCGTTGCTGTTACATTTTTGCTTAGCCACATAAATCTGCTTCACCTTTGTGTTGTTTTGGAAGCCTCTCTCTCTACCCATGTTTTGGTTCCTGCTGTGGAAGCCTGACCTCCGGTTGTACTGGTGTTGATGTTGGTGGTGGTGCTGGTGGTGGCTGGACCCACCAACATGCTGAGACGGCGTTTTATTCTCTTGGGAAGATTGTTGTTGTTGTGGTGGCTGCTTCGAGACAGGACCAGTTGGATTCTGAGTGTTGCTGCTGTTGGGATCTGACAAGGTGGTGGCTGAAGCAGAAGGGGCGGAACTGTGAGAGACTGAAGAGTCCACCATTGCATCAGATACAGTGGATGTTTGGATGTTGGGATATCTGTTGGGAGGTGGAGGAGGAAGCATGTTGTTGTTGTGGAACTGAGAAGATGGAAGATTGGAGCCATCCGCTGCTTCCTGCTGTTTTTGGATTTGCATTGCTGGGGGACCCGGAAATGGCATGTAAGGCCACCGTGCTCGAACAGGCATCTCCTGAGAAGAAGGCTGACCACACCATAAAACAAATATATCAAGTCCGTGGATTCTACTACTTTAGCATTGTTTGAGATGACTAAGAGAAGAGAGAGAGAGAAAGAGAGAGCAAGAGAGAGAGAGAGATGGATCAGATACCTGGAAAGGGGAGGTATCAAACATGGCGAGAGGAGAAGGCATAGGGAGATGCTGAAGAGACGTAGGCACGATGTTACATTGCATGGAGGCTACATTTGGATTGTTTACATCACCATCTCCGCCAACCGCAGAAGAAGATGCAATTGGGTTGTGTTTCCAATCCGGTTGTTTTCCAGATGGGATGTAAGCTGTTCCCATGAAACTCAGCCCTCCATACTGTCCAACGGGTGCAAAGTGGTTATAAAAGAACATGTGAGGAGGGCCTTGAACGCCAGGAATAGCTCCAGGTGGGGTTAGATATTGACCCGTGAAACCAGCAGGAGGAGCATAGAAGGAATCTACTCCCGAATGACCTTGCTGCGGCCAGGTCGTAGGTGGACCAGAAACTGTTCCTGGACCTTCCTGAGACTGTGATTGGTTTGCTCCTGAACCATGGTGCGGGCCAAAAGCAAAGATGGGTCCTCTTAACATGTGGTTCACATCATAGAAAGGGAAATGAGGAGGGCCTGGAGGAAAGTGAGTGATCATTTGGTTTGAGTTGTGTGGACTTGGCAATGGTGGCCACACAGAGATTGGGGTGTCGACTGAAAGATCTGCTGGGAGAGAAACAATGAGAGACTCTTCGGCTTTTGATAGACTAGGCTGACCACTATCATTGCCTGCCAAAGGGAAAGAAATTATTTCAGACATCAAATAACCATTTGGGAATATGGATAAACCGAGCAGAAAGTAAAATCTTACCACTTGCTGCTCCATCATCTAACTTTGTTCCTCCGTAAATTTTGGTTTCAGCAGGTAATACAGAGCCAGTACCCAAGGCAGCCCCACTGGCTTCATCATTAGTTATGGCTGCAACAGCAATTGCTGAAGCAGCAGCTTCTGCTTCTGCTTCACAAATCTCCATGCCAGCGGATGACGGATTTTGATGTTTATTATCCTTTTCAACATATAAAGAACTATCGTTCTTTGCAAGCACACCACTGAGAGGAACAACAGTGGAAGATGTAACTGCACCTGATACAGAAGAGAATATGCATCATTTAAAATGCAAAGATAGCCACTTCAAAGTGACAATCAAGGTGTCTGGGCTATCAGCTAACCAAATTGGATTTTGCCTTCGCCAAGCAATGACTGTAGTGGGCTGGTGCTGCTTGGAAAAGTAATGTTCTTTGGCACAGTGGATGCTGATTTCGAATTTGGCCCGCTAATTCGGTTGGCACCATTCTCAACAGAAACACATGAATGAAGAGATACAGGTTTCATGGCTTCATCAAGCTGACTCTGGGTGAGGGCCATAACCTAAAAGGTAAATACCAAAAGAGCATGAGTCAAAAACAATATTGACTCAGGTAACCATTCTACAAATTCATATAAAGGAAGTATGAGATGCAGCATGGAACACAAAAACATGAAACAGAACACAAAAACATGAAACAGTTTTAGATGATCACGGAAAAGCAAGCAAGAACTCTACAGAAACATTTTTGTTGGATGACTGTTTCTTATTTCTGCAGAAACATGAACAACGTCTACATCTACTCACCGGCTGATCAGGGTGCTGGTTAGCCCAAGTCCCCACAGACATTTGAATATTATCAAGAACCTTATTTTCGTTGCTGAATACAAAACCTGGCACGAGATTCTGCTCATTTCTGGGTACCACTGGAAGAGCACTACTTGCCTGAGAGGACCTGCCAAATGAAATCAAAGGTCAATAAGATATACAGAGTGGAGTTATCTCTGCAAACACATGTAGAGCATCTCAGTTGATCAACTAGGGAAAGTACTTGCTGCTCCCGGATATTTCATCAGCATGAGAATCTGGTTTAGGGGAACGTGTGCCAATTGGGGCTAATAGCTGTCTGTTGGAAACAGGATTGAAGTGCTTGTTGTTTGCAACTCGGCTAGCTGGCGGGCTTCTGTTGGACCTAGCTGCAGAAGTACTGTTCTGAAAAGTTGAACGGGGTTTACGAGATGCCTGTAAACAAAAGTCACTCTTAGTGGGGGCTACTTCAGATTATGTAACAATTTACAGGTAGCACTAGAGGTTCAGGTTGCATTATCACCTTAGAAGCCTGAGACTTTTCCTTGATTTCTTTTTCTCTCTGTTCACGACGATCATTAAGCATTTGCCTTTTTGATCTTACCTCAATAAAATCATCATCATCACTGGGAGCTTCAATGCCATGTTGCTCGAAGACACGAACGATTCCACTCAGCAAAGGTGCATCAATTTCTTTTTCAGATGCCATATTCCTTTTAAGGTTTGTCTGTCCAGAATTAGGAGCAGGCGGATTTTTCCCAACGATGTCTTTTCCAGGCCTACTCTCGAGTGAACCCCCAGTTTTGGTTTTCTGCACATGATTCAAATTAGACACTGAGCTATCTGAGGCTTGCTTCTGGGACTTGTACGCCACATATTTTCTATTCCCGTTTTTTGTGGAATTTTGTGCCCTTCCATTGCCATTTTGATTCTCCTCGGAAGAATGCCAGTTTGGTTCCCGAACTCTAAATTCAACCCTCTGACGCCGATATCTTCTATAGCCACCACAATCTGACCGAGAAACCTCAGCAGTGCCTGATGAGCGCAAGCCAGAATTTTTACCTGCAGTTGCGTCAGTTTGGACATGGAATTGTCTTTCAGCTAAATTTAATTTTCCAAGACTCATCTTTCGAGAAGGTAATTCTGACTTACCAGATAACTCTCCTTGCTTTTGAGGTGACACAGCAACCTCAATGCCCGCTCTCGCTTGAGAGATATTAACACTCTTCAGTTTACCTCCATCAGAAACATCCATTGGCCTCCCTAGAACACTGATTTGAGGGGTTGAGGCAGAGGCTGCTGCATTCTTAGCCGAATTTTCTTGACCAAGCTGAACAGTCGCTAAGGATCCAGGATTTTGATTTAAAGCATAAGTTGGCAAAGCATTCGCCTGGACAACTGATTGAGGTGGTGGTGGCAGCACCCCGTGTGCTATTGGGGATGTGTATCTTAGCTGACCACTCTGAATGATAGGAGACTGGGGTTGATGGATATGAGTAAGCGAGGAGCCAAATTGAGGATGAAGAGGAAGAGGCATGTGAATGGAACCAATCTGTATGGCAGGGAAAGGAGAAGGTATAAGCGACGGACCAGAAAACAAGCCAAACTGAAGCTTAACAGGCTCTTCCATTGGTGCCGAAGTAGGAATCGCTGTCTGAAGAGGTGATGGATGCAGACCAATGCTGTGAGTTGGTGCAGCAGGATCAGTAGAAACTGTAGGGTTACTCATGGAGTCCATTTTATTGGCCAACTCGAGTGATTGTCGATCTCTATTTGGCTGAATTGTCAAGTTCTGCATTGTGGTGCCAGTATCCTCGAAGCTCATAGATGCATTATGCCTGCTCACTGGATCAGAAATTTCAACAGATTGGACAGCTTGTTCACCAAGACTTGTCTCAATAGAATGTCTTTCACTATCTGAAGAATTGACTGAGTGCTGAGGAAGTGGAAATGCTGCTTCGGAGTTCGGTTGACATTTTTCAAAGTCGTCGCTGGGTATTTCAACCTCCACGCCTTCATTAAAGCCTAAAACTAAGGTAGAGTCATTATCCTGGAGATGCATTTCTTCTAACTCTTGGGCGAGATCTATGTTCTCATCAACCCCATGCATTTTATCCTCCTCTTGATATCCATCCCCATCTTCGTCGTATTCTTCTTGTTCCTGCAACCGCTCGTTACTGTTAGGAGTCCAGTCTTCATTATCCCAACAAGATACAGAATTTGTAGCAATCATCAAGCTATCCTTTCCAGCACCACTTGAGATAGTTGGCACTCCCCCCTTCTCCATAAAACCAGCATCTTCTCCCTTTCTGGAAGCAGCCAAGACAGATGAATCTGCTGATTCATCCAAGTCATCATGAGAGAGATGAACCGGTGAATCAGGAGGGCTGGTAACAGAAAGTGAAGACTGAGAGTCACATCTTCCAGTCAGCTTGCTATCAAAATGAGGATGTTCATCCATACCACTTTCCGTCATCACATGACGATCTTGAAGATCACCTATATAACTAGCCAGAACAGTCGAATTAGTCCCACTTGTGTGGCTGTACTTAATCCCTCCAACAGAAGTTGAGGGGCCAGGATGCTCAACCTCGCTTCTAAAGGATGACTTTCGCCTAGGCTCCTGAGGAGGGGGAAGAACACGTGGCTGCCTTACCGAATACCTTGGTCTTCCAAAAGGGTAATAGTCGTCCCCCTCAGGATTCGGATAAAACTTTTCAGGATAAGGAGAGTACGGACCACGACCACGGCCCTGGCTTTGTCCCCATCCAGGATTGCTATATTGCTCTACAAAACTTTCACGAGATTCAGATTCCATTCCATGATTCCTGCCATAGGGCCTTCCATCGCCAGGAATTCTCCAGCTCTGATCAACTGAATGCTCTGGGAAACCCGGTTTGAAGTAGGAAGTAGCACTGAAATATCCAGTTGTCCCACAGAACTCTTCCTTGGGAAAACCTCCGCGTGTATCTCTCTGTGGGCTATGTGGAACATTCTCCATACTTTGCGGCACAAACCTCGAATTGCTTCCACTCTCAAAATCTTCCTTCCTCCAAGTTGGCTTTTGTCTATCAGAGAACCCAAAAGAACCATCTCTAGAAAATTGAGGCGCAGCATTGCTCTCAAACGATCTAGTGGGTACTGATGAATCTAAAGGGGATGACGTAGTAATTCTGTCTACCATCCTTTCACTGTCTTCCCAATCAACAACATCTGCAGACTCTTTTTCTTTAACAACATCTAAGAATTTATCCTCTGAAACAGTTGAAGAGCTGTTGCAACCTTTGGCAGCTTCAGCCTGTCTCCTGGAAATCTTTTCTTCTAACTCAAGAAGCTTTTGCTTAGCAGCCTGCTTCCTCCTTTCTTCCTCCATGATCAACTTATTTTTCTCCTCTTCTTTTAACTTTCTCAACTCTTCTGCCCTCTTTGCAGCTTCTACTCTCTCATGCTCTTTTCTGAAAGCAGCTTCTCTGACTTCTTCTTCAAATCTTCTCTGACGCTCATCTTGTTCGCGACCCAGCCGCAGTCTCTCTTCTTCTTCTGTCCGAGCTAGTTCAATCACCCTTTCCTGTTCCTCGATGATCCGCCTACGTTCCTCTTCTTGCATCTTTTGAACTCGCTCAAGTTCAGCCTCAAATGACTCTCGGGCAGGGTCATGAAACTCTGTTTGCTTAAATGCCTCTTTCTTCTTCTTAACAACACCAAGTACTGGGAATGGATCATGAACATCAAACCCAGAGTCACCAAAGTCATTCATAAACGGATGATCATCAACATGAGGTTTGTCACTCTTGAAGAAGGGGCGCTTATCCCTGCAAGAAGTAAATATTGAGATCACTAATTAATAAAATCTTGTCGCGAGAAGTAAAGAAACCTCTAGAAGCAGAGCCACATGATCAACTACATACCCATCCCGAGTAAAAGATCCCCGGTTGCTGGAGTTAACCATATTATTATTCCATGGTTGTCTTCCCCCATGCTGATATGGGGCCTCCCTAGCTCCTGTATTATTCCAAACATTTTCCCTTGATGCTGGCAATGCGTAGTTACTTTTCTTAACAGCTTCTCTGCCCCTACTAGATGGCCTTGCTCCATAAATATTTGTAGTATTGTTTGCAACTTCATTCTGGAGCGGTGCGGAGACTCTCCAAGAATTGGCCTCCCTTCCTCCTCCACTGACTGGTCTCACTTGAGTCAACGAGGATTTTGCAATTTCATTTTCACGCTGTCCAGAGTTGTCAAAAAGATTAGGAGCAGCATGCTTTTGGGACAAGACATGAGGTCTCGGAAGATCAAAACTCCTATCCCAATATGGTTCGTTCTTTGAATAGCCAAGATCCCTGTCCCGATCTCTTAAGCCATGACTAGTGTCACGCTCATCATCAGCCCAATCAGATCGTGGGGTCAAACGAACAATAGGGAGTGGCCCTGGAAAATACTCTTTTTTCCTCACCTGTTCAGATGAAGGTAACCCGTCTTGGAAACTGGGGCTCTCGCTGAGCTCATTACCGCGCCGGCCAGGTCCAGACTGGTTTTGAGGTCTCATATCTACAAGTGAACTGCCCATTCCAGAGACACCTCTCGGTTCTTTTGGAAACTCCTCACCTGTAGCTTGCTTCTGCTTCTGATTGAGACCCTCCTTCTGTTTCTGCCCAGACATAGAAGCTGAAGGCAGAGAAGCCTTGAGCGCCGGGAAATCTTCACCCCTCAAAGTCGCAACTTTCTCAACAGGGTGGTAAGCCCGTACCAACGGTTCAGCTGCACCAGACCGAGAAGCAAGGGACATACTGCCCCTGGTAACAGCGTCAACAGTATGGATGGTAACATCAGCATCAGGCAAAGAAGGTGTAGCGGCAGGTTTACTCCATCCCATTCCGGAAGAAGCGGGTCTAGTCCCACTCCCAGAGATTCCTCCACCGGAATGAAAGCTCGAACCAGATGAATCAACTCGCTCATGTTCCTTGCGGAGTGAGGGAAGGTTCAAGGGGGGTGGAACAGATAGCTTCGGCCCAGCATTCTGTGAGTTCCTAGACCGTGAAAGGACCACCATACCTCCACCTCCACCACCACCGCCGCCATAGCCACCCACTCTGCCTCGATTAGCCCCATAAACTCCAGATTGATTATACCCATAAGACTTGTTCAGGTTCACAGACGCATACTTGTTTCCTTCTCCATGATTGGCCATATCCCGCTTCCGCCGATCACTGAACATCTCCAACGCATCAAACCCTAAACCAAGATCTGGTTCCCCAGTTCTATTGCCTCAGATCTACTACAGTGACGAATGATCAGAATTTGAGAAATAAACAATCCAAGATTCTCCCCTGAATAAAAAAACACACAAAAGAAAACAAAACAATCAAATCCCAGATTTGATCCCAAAAGCGTCGAACAAACGCGGAGGAGCTAGGAGAGGAGGAACAGAGAAATTTCAAAAAATGATTGAATCGACGAATTAGGGATTCTTCTTAATCAAGCTCAAGGCGGCGGCGCGATTACCTCCGGCGGTGGTGGGCGTATGATAATCGGCGATGGTGGCTAACTTCGTCGGAGCCCTACCTCCTACTTCTGCCTCTTTGTCGGAGATTCAACAAAGAAAAAAATGTACTGAGAGAACAAAAGAAACCAAACTGAGAACGAGAGATAATCGAGGAGAAGCTTTAACTCTTTTTATGTTTTAAGTCCCATATTTAATTATTATTTCTTTTATAGCCCTATAGTTTCAATTGATACATTGTTACCCAATTTCTGTCTTCTCAACATGCATTCATTAACTAACGCTTAGTTTGGTTCTTGTGCAACTGTATAATCAAAACATGAATAAAATTTGAAGAGAGCAAAAAATAAAAAGAGATTAGTTTGTGATTCACAAGCACTCATTACAAATTTTGTTCCGAAAATAAACCCTTAACTTTATACTTTGTTGAAAAATTAACTTCTTTCGTTGTCCAAAGATGAGAAAAACCCTTCTGTTGAATCTATTTCTTCAATTGTTTGCAAGAATGGACTTCCAGTGATCAACTACAGATCTCGACTCAGACCGAATTTTAGGGTTACCATTGTTAGAGAGGAAGAGAAGAGAGCGAAAGGCGTCTGTTTTGGTAATAAGTCGAGGAGTAAGAGGCAAGCTTCGTAAGTATCTGAGAAGTTCAACACATTGTATGGCTTCAGAAGACACGATGTGAAACCCTTTGTCTCTTGCAACATGAGCACCTCTTGTCACTGCGCTAATCAACTCATGAAGCTCTTTCCTTTTCACCATTCTTTTTCTTCTGCTTCTTCTCTTCAAATCTTTCACAGGTGGAAAATCATCGGATACATCCATCGCTTTTTTTTCTTTTGAGAGAAAGATACTAATAGCAAACTAGAGAGAAAGAGTAATGGAAGTGAGAGGAGACTATACTTGTTGTTATATAGTGGACACTTCTCAACTTTTTGGGTTTGGCAAGAAAAAGGAAATAACGAGAAAAAATTATTTAATTAAAATTTATTTTTGTTTTGTTATTCAGAAAATAAAAACACGTCCGTTGATTTCATTTAGTGTTAGACAGATCAGCCACAAATTTCCTTTTTTTCTCTAAAACCAAAAAGAATCTGCAAATACATGTAGCTTGGAGTCCAAGGCACAAGTTATATGTACAACATAGCTTTCAGGCCAATTCATAAAGACCATTAAACTTAAAAACGTGGCCCATTTAACACACACAACCAGAAAGTTTTCTTGTTAAATTAAGAAAGTGATCACGTTTGCGTTTCACATACATTGTTTCTTTTTTTTTTGTCACTATTTAGTAGAGGGGAAGCTTTATAAGGGCATTATTACTTTTAATTCATGCTTCTACTGTAAAAAATATCTACATAGGTTAGTAAAACTATTATTGTTCATTGCTTTTGTCAAGGAAACTTAACAAAAACCCACTCACAATCCTACGAGTTATTGGATTTGGAATCTGTCGGCACAAACGTCCGTCGATGTAAGCCACTATACCCGAAGCTACGAAACTGCCAATACCAGCTTTCCACATAAACTTCATCTTCTTCTTCTTCTTGTCGCCAAGAACAGGTAAAATTGCAGTATTGGAATCAATATCATTGGTCTCGACTTCTTCTTTCTTTGGCCTAAGACCGGAGATGAACTTGGTGGCGTGCTGTCTCAGTATGCGAATTGCAAAACTCACAAAGAGATGTTCACATAATGTGATCATTGTTGGTCCAATCTTCCATTCCTGATCATATTTGAGATATTCATGTGACAAAGAGTCTTAACAAATTTAAATCACAGGAGCATATCCTAATGGAACAAAATTATTTGATTAAAATCAAGTCCAGTCGGTGCTTATGTATTTTGACTTTTAACCTTGTCTCCATGGAGACGTCGAAGAGGACGGGAGCTTGAGGGATCTCCTTTTAGCAAACCCCTGCTTTCTAGAAAATCTTTTACACGGTCTATCATCTCATCTATAAGAGAATTGCTCGGTGGGAGGTTTTTGAGGAAAACCTATAAGTGAATGTTTGGTCAGTCAGTGTCTTCTGAGAAATTATGAAAATTGGTTTCCGAAGAGTAAAGAAAATCTAAATTAAAGAAATCATAATGTTGATAATTACCTGATCATCAACGACTTTTACTCTGAGATACTCTTGTCTATACGTTATATCCAACATAGCTTGAAGGTATCCTTCGATGTATAACTACAAAAGTGAGTTTGATGAGAATCAGCATACGCAACAAAATCTCGTAAGAATGTGTGACACTGATTCTAAATATATGAAAAAATTAGTAGATTTGATAGAAGCTTTCTTCTTGATAAGACAGAAGGCCATGAGATATCACCTCATCGATACCAGGACTACGATCAAGCTTAATTGTTCTATCAGGTCCACCTTCCATCAAAGCTGTTCCTATCACCGAAGGTTCCATCGCCAGTTTAAGAATTCCATGGTGGAAACCGCTAACCTGGGAGAACAGAGAAACAAAGTAGATACTAAAAAAAGACTTAATTAGTGATAAAAGTTTAGTCTAACTGATCATATCAGTATGGAATGAGATCAGTGCACACCAGTCCATCAAGACCTTTCATTTCTGCACCTCTCAGAACCGAGTCTGATATTTCAGTGAGAGCAACGAAGATAACATTGGACCCTGCCGTTTTTAGCTGCAAGATAGCAGTTCCGCAAAGATGTTTAATATGAGAAAAACTTAGAAATTATTGATCGATTCATCATATGGCACGTACCGTTTTCCCAAGATCACCAAAGTAACGTCTTGTCCCTGATAATCCTTTGTTGTCAATAAATTTGCTAAGGAGTTTGAAGGTGCCTACAATAGATATAAGAAAATGATAATTCCACCTTAACTAAGATATGATGGTAGGGACACCAGAAATGTTCATCACTTACCCACTGTCAAGCCAGGGACATTCACTAAGCCTCGAGAAGGATCAAAAAAGGCATCAAGAGAGGATGATGCAAAATCATCAAACATGGACGCGAAAGCTGGCGGAAGTAATGAACTTCCCTTTGCAATGTAGATTGCTCTCATTGTATACCTAGAAAGCAGTTTTCCAAATTAATAATATCTAAAAACAGAGGGCAATTTACTTGGGAAATTTTAACATGAAAAACAAAAGATCATACCATGAGTAATGTTTTACGCATCGGAGAAGTAGTTCGCGAACCGTTATCAAAGCATGAGTTACCAGTATACCATTTAGCTCTACAACCATATTTTTTATCTGCGGAACCTACATAAAGTATCGGGCAAGCGTTAGCTCATCAAAATGATTTGCATGTGTATACACAAGAAACAACAAATTAATAAGATATGAAAAATTCTGATGCTCATATACCTTGACAACACTATGCAGCAATGTCCTTAGTGTTTCTTGAGCGGAATTATAGCTCGAATATGAACTCCCATGTACAAAATTTGCAATTATCTAATTGAAAAGATGAGAATATTTTAAACACAGGATAAAGTAAAAAATGGAAAGAAAAATATTAGAGCAATTGTTAGAGCAAACCTTGACTGGGTGAATTTCGAAATGATCAAAATAATATTGACTAATTTGCGTATATGTACTGAGCGATGATCTCCAAAAGGCCACAACTCTCATCAAAGTCTCTTCGTCTAGGTTCAAATTGACTGGCTGCATGTAAGAGTTAGGAATATATAATCCATCATAGTCAGCAGACATAAATGACAATGTAATCAATACTTGAAGAGTCAAAAGTTGACTATGGTTGTTCTATTTTTTACAGCTTAATTTAGACAAGGGGAGGAGAAAAAGGTAAGCTAGAATTTCGAGGAGAGTGACAGTAACCTCTTGATACCTGCATGACTATTGAGGAATGCTTGACTTGTGTGACGCTGGAACCACTTGATACTAGAACAAATACACATTTAAATAGATAAGAATTTGCGTCCCTGGAATCTGATTGATGCTGACGAAGCATGGCTGCAAATGGTGCCCCTGCCCATTTTTGATCCACATTCAAAGCCTGCAGTATCCAAAGACAAAAGCCATGTCTTATATCTACAACCAGAAAACGAAGCAAACCTATTCTACTTCGTAAATGTATACCTCTATACATAATTGGTTAAATTTCTGTTGGTCAGTGAACATGGATTGTAGACCAAAATTCTCTAGTCTTGCCACTAGGATTGGAGAATAAGACAGGCCAACTTTCTCCTCTGCGTTCTGCATAAACATTTCAACAACAAGATTAAGTATAGAAGGCAAAGGAGGTCGATACAAACTAAAGCCAGAATGGATATATAACATAGATATGATGGTAAAGAAAAAGATAAGTACAATAGACTTACTTGCTTCAATTTTTCAAGTAAGTGAATTCCTAAATGGGCGATTCGAAATTGAATTTTCGAACGGAAATGGAATACTGAGCCTTCTTTAAAGCTTTTTGAAACTTCACATATGCGAATGACTCGAGTCTGACCATCTGCATATACTTCATATCCAACTTTTACCATCGGTGCGCTACTCAATTGCTCATACGCCGTTTTATGTTCTCTGGCCTTCTTTTCCAACAATAAGTGAGTGGTTATGCTTCTATGTTGAGTTTCCTTGAAAAGTGGTTTCCACGGACGAACCTTATCTAAGCTGACTTCACGCAGAGGTATCATGCCTTGAAAAAAAGAAAACTCCAGCTTTTTGGTTAGTCAAATACTATGAGTGCTTAGTAGAATAATAACATACAAAAAACTACCGAAATTTTCGTCCCTAGCAAAATCTTAGACATTGACTTAGATGATTTTTAAGCAGGGAAAAGTTGAAAACATAGTACTACCATCTACTATAATTACAATCTTGTGAGGAAGGGTCATATCATCCCATGCATAATCTGTCCCACTTCCAGGTCCAAGTACTTCAATCTCTGATGAATCCTGAAATTAACAAGCAACAATCACTCAATGATGAACGAAACTCAAAAACACATGTAGCGATGAGAATAAGTAGGACATGACCTTCTGGTAGTAAGTGAGAGATACAAATAAGAAATTCTCAATTCGATACGGTGTTGGGATATTTGGTGGTTTTTGGAAGCGCACAGCAAGAGTCGAACCTTCTTCAGTAACATTTACAGATGCAAATTCAATCGCGCCTCTGCCCGTTTCACCTGATTGCTTTCTGAACTTGAGGAAAAAACATCCAATTGAAGTGATGCATAATGGACCTGACCAACTCCAATTTTCTTTGTTCAACTGAAACTGAATAAATGTCAATGGATTGGCATGGTCACTTCCGTGCTTTCTGATAAAATTTTCAAACAAATGAAGTTCTTTCCTCTGTGTATTTTCTTCTTGCAATCGCAAGGTTGCTCTTTGCTTACTTTTGATGGTGATAATGCCTACAGAGTCATCCTTCCACAAATAACAAAAAGTGATAGAAAGAAAAGTAAATAAGTTACACTTCTGAGATGAAAGCAAAAAGAAAGGGGACACAAAAAAACCTGAAAATAGCGTTGACGGATGTTGATGGTCTCTCCTGATTCATTAATTATGAGATGTCTCGGAACAAAAGTCACAATCCGTGATGGAACAACCATTTTACTTGAGATCGATTTAACTGACAACCCAAACCTTGTTATATACCGCAATCCAGACTCATTTTTTGTTACCAAACTAATTTCTGTGAGTCCTGATAAAGCATCCAAATCCAACACTGCTTCATTTGCCTCATGATCATCAACTAATATAACATTGATCTTGTGAGATCTGACCAAACACGGTGTCGAAGTAGTTTACAAAAAGAAATTGGGTGGAAAACTAGAAATGACTATTTAATGAGCACGAAAAGCATACCTTAAAAACCACGACCCCTTTGTTTTTGGGGGCAAATACAATCCAAACTCAGGGGGAATAATGCGATCAAGATTTTCCAGATCTTCCCTACATTTGTTTACTTAAATGAATATAGCCATCACCAGGTTAAAAATATGTTTGATTTCATGTACCTGGATAGAGGCTTTTGATCAGAGGGATAAAAGAAGAAGGCACAGTCTGAGTCATTTTTAAGAATGTAAGATGTGAAAACAATTGCCTGCACCAACCAGAAAAACATTTTTTAAAAGAAAAACAATTAGGAAGGAAAAAAGTCTTCAAGGTGAAATCACGACCTCCAATATGCCTCTTTTCCCTAAAGACAATCTCAAGGAAGCACAATATTTTCCGCCCGAAAAATCAAGATTAACATCCAAAGATTCTGCATCATTCTTCTGTTTTTGTAACTTCTTGACCCACTGACCACTATTGACTGGTTTGCAGCTTGTTTGAGAAGCAGCGAGAGTAACTCTAAAGTATATTATGTCAGGATTAACATAGAAATCCACTGTTTTTCCGCTATGCACCATCGCATGATTGCCACTGTTGTGTTTGTCTATCGAGGTGAATTGATCTGTGAGTAAGATAATAATGTTAACAGGAAAAAACATAGGTTACCAAAAAAGCACATACTTTTTGACAGTTACCAGTTTCTGTCAAAGAAATGGCTGCTTCGAAGGACATGAAGTTTGACACCTGCACAGTGGGCAAAAGAAAAATTTCCTTCTGCTCTCGCAGTGCTATATATGCATTCCTTTTCACAAACACATTAGAGGATGCATCAGGTCGTATGATAGATACTTCCCTCCCAATGCTATGGATCAGAAAATGCACCTTGCCGACACAATGACTTTCAGATGTAATAGAGCAATATGTAGTAGTCAAGGAGAATTTCACTGATTTGATAGATAAAGCCCTTTTGACTCCATAACTTAATTTATCAAAAATTCCTGTTAGGCGTACTGCCTTCCCCCCTTCAACCTCTTCTGACCATTCACTTGCCAATGACTTCTCACTCTCAAATAAAGTTTCCAAAGAATTAGGTCTGAACGAGAGGGAAAAATTCCCTGCCACATAATTTGTGAAACCAATCAAAATACCAAAAATGAAAATCAATGTGGTCGATCATCCTGTCTGCTAAGAGAAATTAGACTAACTAACTAAAGGGACTTAAAGTTATTATAACGTAAAAGACTAATTGATGGAAACCTAGTTGCACAAGTTACTAATTGATGGAAAACTAGTTGCACAAGTTATCATGATGAGGGGACATTTCAATCTTACTCGAAAATTTCAAGTTACGAATACCTTCACAAGAAACCAAAAGCCTACCAGAAAAACCTACCGACAGCTAAGGATGTCAATGCCTTCTTCATATCTCCCGATAAGGTAATGGCATTAAATGCTGCTACTGAGTCATCAATTGAACCACCCGGATTCAGAGATACAGAAGCAAAATCACCTCTCTTATGCTGAGATCTTTGGAAACGTATCTCCATCGGAAGACTAGTTTCATTATGAATCCTTGTCAAAGGAGAAATTGAGATTGATAAACCATCCTACAAGTTATACCCAAATGCAAAAGATAAGGGAAAAATTGCATCTAAGTCCATTGGTTAATATTACATGATCTTATAGAAAAATTTGAGAATAAGCTTATGACATACCTCAAATCCTTTCTTAATATCAACAACAACAAACGGTCCAGGATGACTCCTTGAATCTATAAACATATATAAAGTCCAGTAGTAGCTGCAACAAATGCTTATTCAAATAGGAAACTCATGAAAAGTGTGAAAAGAATCAAAGTACCTTGGAGTGACACTATCCTCGTTCTCCAAGCTAGTGTCCTAGCCTCTAATAACGAAACATTAAGAGAAGAAGCTATGAAATTTCCAGAAGATAGCTGGACCGCAGCCATTGGTGAAGCTTCTGGTTGGTGGTTCATTGAATGCCTTTGAAAGACATTACACATGATTAATAATATGTCATCCACTTTTTTCTAAAAAATTCTAGACATGAGTGAATGTTTTTCTCAACTATCAGCTAACTCGACGAATTATTTTAATTTCGTTCTTTTCTTTTACATCTTACGAGGAAAAGGAAGCATGCAATACAATAATCAGAAACACTAGAGGATAAAATATTTAAGCAATCTATTTAAGAGAGAGCCAAAGACTGTTAGAGTCCACCACACATAAACACATGCATCTTCCTTTTGTTCAATAAAACAAGGCATTAAGGGACCAACGAGTTACCGAAGAAAAATCGAAGCAGTTTGCTTCCTACCAACTATGGCAGTCTGTTTCTCATTGAAACGACAAATAAGGTCAAGGCCAGTGAGGTTTTCTATCTGAAAAATACGACTTTTCATGGTTCTTGGTGTATATCAAGGAAAAAGGTATGAAAAATATATAAGCATTATACAGAGATCAAGGAAACGATAACCTTGCAACAATTAGCAAGAATAGTGGAAGTTTTCACCGAAAATGGACCAGCAACCTCCAGTTTCCCAAGCACAAAAAGGATCATATCCAACGATAGCTCAGTTAGAAAGACCTCCAACTGCACATGCAAGGGAAAAATATGTACTGAATTATATAGTCGAAGACTTTATGGAAATTACAGTAAGATTATTTAAGTACCTTTCCAGTTCTGCAGTAAATATGGGTAGGCACTTTGTGCATGCTACTTTTAAGATCCTGGGTCTGAAAAGTTGAACGGTAAAAAGCACTAACTTTAACTGGATGAATGAATTCCCGCCTATTCCACCAAAGCGAAAGGAAAAATAATAATAAACGATTACTGGAGGTTATTCTATATAGGCGAGGAAAATGCATAAATCAAACCATACACATCTCAAGAACTTAGGGAAAGAAAACTTCTCACCACTGACTTGTTTGAGCATCAAAGTACAACACTAAAATGCTTGATGCAATCATAATCCTGGCTTTAGAAGATAGCATTTGTCCAGTTAGCTGAGTTATATTGATTGAACCACGAAAAAGGGGGAATCTGTCCCTTGTTTCTAAAAGTTCATGAACAACGGTCAGTGATACGCCATCGATCGTTACTGTTATAGATGGGGGGAACATGTTCATCACAGATTGCGTTTCAGGCTCATGGATCTCATGAGGTACCATAGATGTATTATTATTAGTTTCCAAATTTTCACGAAACACTTTAAACTTGAACAGATTTCCTGGCTTCCGGACAAATTCTGGAAAACCATCAATAAATGCAACAGCTGAATCACTCTTCTTATTGACAAGGTAAAATGTGTCTTTGACCAATTTACGGTTGGTGTCCCAGTCAACGTCACCCTTATAATTTTCAGATTCGCCACACGATGCCCGAAAGAGTGTTGGGGCACTATCATTTAGTCCAGAGACGTTAACAGCGTTTGAGCATGAATGATAGTTTAATCGTAATGGCTCTCCTTTACTATTTTTGGCATACAAAGATGTCAAGGAGAACCATAAGATGGATGAGTTCCATCCTCGATGGCGGTGGTAGGTGACCTGCACATGAATCCAAAAAAGTTAGGGAAACATAAAAGAAGGTAGCTGTCCTAATTTTATTCTAAAAACCAAAGAATGATGATTACTTTCTTTCTATCTTGTTGTTAAGACACTGGACCCTACATACCTTGAAAAGAGCTCTTTCACCAACCAGAGAATAATGAAGGGTACCAGTCGCAACACACTTGTCCCCCCTATCTTCCACTGTGAAGAACATATGTTGGTGTATATCTTGAATAGCAACAATCGCTCCTATACACATATCAAATTTCCATTAGAAGAAGAACCCAAAAGTTTTCGAATGACTAACATATTATACACCTACTTACCATCAGGAACCAAAGACTCAAAACTTCTTTCAGTTTCACGATTGGACGAAGGCCTTTCTAAAGAAGCACGTGCGCTCTTTCCTTCATATAACGTCGTAAAAGATGAAAACATTGAGAAGACCATCTGACATAACAACACATAATAGGCCAGTAAACATAACTATTAACAAATACAACAATGTGAACATATAAGGAGTTTTTCAAAAGTGTGTATATTTGTGTTCCCATCCTTTTAACTATACCACAAAGAATAGTACCTGTAATTCTGACAGAGATATGGTTATATCAAATCCCAGAACTGAACAACCGCCCACCCAGGCCTGGCCAAACTGGTGATCAGTATTTTTTCGCTTCTTCACAGAAGCAGAGAAACGTAGGTCTTCCAAAATATAGTTTTTATAACGCAAGTCAAACTCTTCCTGTAAATTGTTGTCTGTGGAAAATTCCCTTAGAGAATTAAGGTCTCCTGAAACACTTGTGCTATCACCTGACAGAAAAGAAGAAGATTCGCTAAATGTTGAAGAAGAAAATTGAGTAGTATTTATGTCCTTTTCCACGCTCTCAAGAATCTTAGAAAGAACGGAGAGGCGAGAAACTTCACAAAGAAACTTTTGTTCTTTGTCTGACGAATCAAAGGAACTGTGTAAAGTGATCTCCAGAACAATTTCCCTCATACCTCCTACAAAGTCAAGAAATTAGTTTCCTTGAAAAGCCAGTTATGTATTTTGGTAGCACAAAGGTCGTACGAGTGGATAAAGATGGTACAACTTACCATACTCATCAACACAGACAAAACCCATCGCAAGTTGGGTGACATCTATAGAAAATGCATCGACAGAGTACCATTTTGCTTGTTGAGAAGGAATATTAACTTCACTGACACCTGAATCAGATTCAACTTCCTCAAGAACAGGTGCAGAAGATTGAATCACTGACATTTTACTTGAAATGAAATACAAGTACTTGGAGTAACCATGGATTAACCCTATCAGTGCCTCTGGTTCAAAGACAAAAAGACCTCCCTACCAGCAACAGGATGAGTTATTTCACGCATAATATAGAGCTAGTCATTATGTAAATAAAGCAAGGAGTGTTTATTATTTACCTGAACTCTAGAGGAGACTGACTGAAATTTTCTCTCGATAGAGACCGAAGTTACAAACTTACTTGACCGACGAAATTCAACCAATACATTTTTTGTTGAGCACGTAGCTACTAGCAAGTCAGTCAGTGCTAAATCGATGTCTATGCACCGGGTTGCGTTGGACAGTAAAGAGTCTGAAGCAGAGTCCAACTTGTCCACTTCTCTCTCAACCTGGATACTATTTTTAGTAGATTCAATTGCCATTGATGATGGGTCTGAGAAATCCATACGCACACACAATATGAAGCTAGAAAGACATGCTTCAAACATGATATCTTGTGACTTGAACGGAAATGATTGTGTGATAAAGTTTCCAAAGCTCTTCCATATATTATCCCTACATTTAAAGAGTCTAGATTGGAGTTCACACAAATCAACATTGATTATAAACCTATGTTCTTCACAAGATAGTTCAACACATGCTTTCTGCAGAGAAGACCAAATTCTAGAGTCAACAAGCTCTACAAGTCCCACATACTGGTCTTCTGCTGCAGGAACATCAAATATCACGTCTATAGCCTTCACCTTAATGCTTCCTTTAACTGCAAAAAGTGTTTTGCAAAAATTTCTCTTGATCTCATGTTCCGCATGTACTACATCAGACCTAAGAAATTCTTCTCCCATTGAATGACTAGCAGAGCTTACGCCGCTCAAATCATGGGATAGCCCAGAAATAATGTTGAGGAACATCTGTTACAAAATAACCAAACTTGCTTGACTACTTTTAACAAAATCTAAAAGGGAATTTACAATCGTGATCCTATTCAGATATTAACCTTGAAATATTAAACACAATTCAAGAACTAATGAGTATTTGGAGCATCATGTCCCGCATTAAGAAAGTCTAGAAGGATATGCTCCAACACAAATCATAATCCACATCTTGTCTAACATAGTAACATTATAAATGAAAATCCTTTAGGAATCTTTACTATTTGATACCAAGTCTATATTCAGGAATTAACCACTTGGGCTAGAAACTTAGAAGTGCACATTACTTGAGAGAATTTATCAAGTATTCCACCAACAAAGATGTCATGAAACTATGTAAGCAAGGACAAGAAAAATATTTTAAAAGCATATAATAGTCATTTTTCCAAGTATCTGAGCCTTTGGATGGTCTAGCCAAACAACTATGAGCTCATGCAACAAACAAAAAAGTGAGAAAAAAATATAGGAAACTATTTGCAGATTTATACACATAAAAGTTAATACTGCCAGGAAGGCCTCTCTTACCTGAAAGTAAGTATTTAGGTCATCCGATTTTGATACAATAGTCAGTCCCAACACCAACACATCCAAATCAGTTGAGAAACCCATAATAGCTTCGCTAAAGGAACAAACATGCTCTCTGCAATAGATAGCAATTTTAGCAAATTCAGATGAAATTGCATAAATGTAACTGATGGCTGCTGCCAATCATAATACTTGATTGCATGATGAAGGCATGGTATAATAGAATTGACATATTCTTATAGGACCATCGAGAGAAAGAAGAATAGTGATCCTCAGCATAAAGTAAAAATATCACATTAAAGAAAACAAAAGTATAAACACAAAACTCATGCAAAGAGGAAATAGGTAATTAACTTCCACATAAAGCAATACTACCCTGGTTGGATATAGGCCCTTTTTTCTATGATGTTGTGTCACTAGAGTTTGCAAATATCTTATGGACATACATTGACTATTTCATGAAGCATCTAAGCCTAGTCCTATAATTTGCGAAAGGTATGCAGCTAAAAATTGATCCTCAGAGCTAAATGACGTGAACAAAACAATTCCAATATAACATGACAACCAAAACACGTATTTAGCAGAGACAAATAAAGTTTTTAGCTTAGTGTAACACATATGAAATAAAAGGTAATAAATTTCTCCTATCATTAAAACTGATTAATTTGGTAAAGGAAGAAATCCCACACCTTAAGGATGAAAAACAGATAGTTGCAGGTCTTAAGACAAAGAATTGACTCCACTTCTTTTTTTCCATATTGCAGAAAGAACATTCAAAACCAGCAAAACTTAGGTGTGAGGACAGGAAATTCAATTCTTGAGAAACATATTTTTCACAACTTGGAATCATAGTATCACTTAGCCCTAGCTCTTGAAGGCAAGACCTATATGATCTTGTGTTATCAAGGCTTTGAAACATCCTTAATGGTACCATGTCAGATTTAGAAGACGGCCAGATGACAAACTCAAAATCATGGAAATCAAATATAAGATATTTCTGCCCAGTTAAAGCATCCACTTCTTCAGTCTTCTCCAATAACAATTTCACCTGCGGGCCACCAATAAGTATGCCAACCTGAATTTGTCTCTCTGGATGAACTATATGCAAAAACCGTTCAATATTGCGTTGATAGATCCCATCTTTTTCATAATTAACCACTTCAGAATCAACCCCACCTGTTACCAAAGAATTTGAATGAACCCTTCTAGTAATTTCGTCTTTAAATAAACTTTGAGCCAATTGTGTCTGCCAAATTAGCAGAGCTATTGAAAACAAGGATGAATACTCTAAGGCAATATCCAACTTTCCCAATATCATGCTGCATTTCCAGAGCCTAGAATTATGTCTACGAACATCGTGATATGCCATACAACTTATAATATCAATGAGTATGCAAGGGTTATCAGAAATTCTAAAGGTATTCTTATCCAATTTCAAGCAATTGCTGTTCCAGGTTGACCACATTTCTTTCAGGAGATTTTGAAGATGCAAAATGCCTTCAGGTCGGACATTTGCATGATTTTTATCTATTTTTGAAAGTAAGATTGGTTGTGTTGGGCCCATCACCAGAATAGTTTTCACATCTTCACGCATAAGCTCACCAGAACTACTAGGATCTTTTGTAGACCTCGTGAAACAACTGGTTTTTCTAAAACTCAGGGATTCAAGCTTCAGTTTTCCACAGGAAGCAGAAAAACACTGAGTAAGAGAGCCAACAGTATATATTACTAAAATCTCATCAGCCGAAAGGCAAAGTAGGACAAGATTTGAATCCATGTGTCCAGTACTATCTTTCGATGTCATGATACTTGAAATCATTTTCTCTGGATAAAATGTGATAGAAAGTTTCCCAAGATTCAAAATTGCATGAAACTCAAGAAATAACCCCTCGGACTCATCGTCATTGCTCATATCAGTTTGTAGTCCTTGGGTCAACCACTTCTTTAACGAGAGAAAACATACTATAGACCAGAATGTTCTACTAATAAGTCTCCAGATATAAACTAAAACCCAGGTGATCTTACAAAAAAAATTGCAGTGGCCATATAGGGAAGATTCGTCATAACTATCACTAGCAGTATGAGGATTCAGCGAAGTTCTGTATCTGGCAACTCTTCGCGCCCGTGCGATTGCTTCAGCGGATAGCTTGTTCTCAATACTACATATCATCTCCCATTTATGTCTTGCCGTTACAAAATGATTTTTTCTTTTTGAAGCTTTCCAAAGTGATGATTTCTCTGGCATTTTCCTGGAATACCCACATAAAGATAGTAAGCACTCGTAAGCATTCACGTAACGTAGCCAGAGGATGACAACACTAGCTAAATTCTGGAATGAATTTGCATGAGGTGAGATCATCAATCCAATTCTGTAAGCAGCTACTTTCCATAGATAACGTCCGTTTCTGACAGAATTGCTATCTTTGGATGATAACTTTGTCAATCCCATAAAAATCGGAAGATCAGTGGGTCTAAAAGAGAAGCTTAACTCTGGAATGCGGACGATGAGATTAGTAAGTTGAAGATTATGCAGCGTAATCAACATGAAAAGGGTGTCAAATACACAAAGGTCAGCGGTATCATTATTTCTCTTATATCCAATCTTGAAACCACATCCACTAAGTGTTAAGGAACAACGACTCAAAGGGAATAAAACCGCAATAGCTAAACCCCTTAATAAACCAAGATTTCCAGAATTCTTCGAATCACTCCTTAGCTTGTTGATTTCCAGAACAAAACCCAAATCACTTGAACTCGAGAAAAAAACTTGGACATTAATGTTGTGTATCTGAATACGGAAGTGCCTGAGGGCAATATTCAAAAAGGAAGTCTTGAGCTTACTGCTCTGGAACGTGTCATCCAACATTCTTTCCAAAATTTCATGTAAGAAGCATCCCTGCAAATGTCAAATCAGCAATAGGCAATACACCAAACACATAGTTACAAGTACGATAAACGGTATCAATCCCTGAGTTAATGAAGAATTGGGGAAATAACTTTTCTCATTCACACAGTAGCAAATTGGTTTAGGTACCTCTGGATCAATAGACGACAAAGCTTTTTTAACCTCATTAGTTATTGTTTCACGTGATGCTCGCATCCTTCTTGAGCTTCCTTCCTCTATCGCTCTTAAGAAAAACACACACGCACACATAACCGGTAAACCCTAAAGAAAAGATCAACTTCGAAATCACAATTCAACTATTGGATTAAGTTACCTTGCAGACAATTTGGCATTTACACCATGAACTTCGATTTTAATGGTTGGATCTGACCAAACGGAGAAGTGAATAACCAAGTAGTCGACAGTAAAATTCTCGAACGCGAAGCTAGATCCATCGAGGGGTTGATTAAGCTGAGAAACATCAAATCGAAAATTCCGAAAGGTGAGGAGGGTATCAGTAAACCCTAATTTGACATGAAGATCAGGATCTTCCCGAGAAAGAGGTCGCAACAAAATACGAAGTCTCTGTCGGACGAAATTGCAAAGGAACGTCATGGTAATTTCAATCGAAGCAAATGTCAACTGATGTGTGTGTGTGAGTAACAACAAACGATTCCTCTATTAAAGATTTCGAAGATCTCCACGAGGAACAAGAAAGAAATCCCTTTATTAAGCAGAGCGGGAAAGCAAGAGGATAAAGACGACTTCACGAGAAGAAGCCCTTATATACATGTGTTCGTCTCTTCCTTCAACGCAGGCGATGAAGCTTGTTCATTGCATTTTTCTGTCCTAGCCAACGGGACAACCTGTAGTTTTCACACACGCAACAAAATTCCAAATTATGCATTATATATATTATAAAAGATTAGTTTCACTCTTTAGTTTCATGACACGTGTCCATATTTTTTAAATAAAAAAAACCTCAAAGTTGCAACGATCTTTTTTCGAAGAGTTTTATATTTCCGCACTCGTATATATTTATCTTTGTATTCTTTACTAATAAGTAGAGATTTACGATCTGAAAAATAAAATTGTCAATTAATATTTTTGTAAGGCGATTTGAATGTGAAACGATAACTACTTTCTTTCCTTATAGAAGATAAAAAAGTGTTTGTTTATCATCGGTTGGTTATCGGCAACATCACGCATGTGATCTCCCTCCATAGTTTGTTTATATGGTGGTGATCGATGTGATTAAGAAATGAGACTGCTCAATTTATTTGCAGGGTAAAGTTTGATTTTTATGTCAACACTGATGAATTTTATGGTGTCTCCGCTAAACACGTAGGGGAGTAAGACTACATGAATTAATCCTCATCATGTATTAGAGACCAATGAAATAAAATAGTTTCTAAACTCCCTAAAACATCGATCACTACAAATACTCGTGATGATAGAGAGGTCATCAAAATTGATAAAAATAGTTATCTATCTTTGGAACTTTGACAAATTATACATTTTTGTCAGAACATACTTCGAAATCTCCGACTTATTTCACCTGGCGCTCAAATATTCTATGGCTAATCCAAAATATCGTCGTCTTGAGTGACCATGAAGAAGGTCTCTTCGAAGACACGACATTAATCACATGGAGGGTAGGGGAACGGAAAAAAGATAAATAATCCAGACATCAACATTGATTAGACAGAAGATACATAAACTTTTAGATAATAATTTTTTTTTTTACTTTGATTAAATTAGGTCTTGTAATGCAACACTATAGAAGATTAGGAAAGGATTTTGTGAACGTTTGTTCTACAAAAAGTTTGTGTTTCATGGGTTCAACAATCAACATGTGCTTTACATTAAGAAAAGAGCATCTGTTCAAACAAATACATCTTTCGGATTACCAACTTTTTTCGTTTTTAGTAACTTACAATACAATTATCAAATACTATAATTTTAAAGTTCATGACTCACACATTTAAATTTTGATGTACATGAATAAAATTTTTATTCTAAAAAGAGGTTATGGTGCTTACTAAAATGGAATAAGTTATGATGAATTGTTTTAGGTTTTCCTCCTACAAAAATTTCACTTTCACATTTAGGAAAAAAACAAGGAAACCATCAAATTTTTTCTCTCTTTTCATATCGTCATGAGGAAGAACCTTAGAAATGATAAGGTCTTTTGCCTTTTCATTATTAGAAACGGTTCCGTAATTATCTCTTTGTGTAATTTCGTGGTTCTCTGGTCATCTTTAACAAAAATCTACAATAGCAATCTAATGTTTAATTTGATTTGAGATAGAGAGAAGTTTTCACCATTAGCTTTTTTTAAAGCGGCTGTCTTTTTACCGAATCCGTAAGTAACCATTGCTGGTTCTAGGACTCATGTTGTAGGTAATGTCTATTGTGAATAGTACTAAGCATGCCTTTTGTTCCATTCACGTTTGATGGTGACATATGCGATGAGGTGCACTGCTGGTAATGGTTGATCGTGTTCGGTTTGTCGGATTGGATTCTGACTCATGCGGTGTGAACGTCGTATTAAAAACATTTAAACTCGGTTAGATTTACGTATTTTTTAAGATCTTCATTTTATGATATTGTTCAAGATGAAAATTTGATGTACATAACTC
The DNA here is from genome assembly GCA_900406275.1 of Anastatica hierochuntica. Classification (NCBI taxonomy): domain Eukaryota; kingdom Viridiplantae; phylum Streptophyta; class Magnoliopsida; order Brassicales; family Brassicaceae; genus Anastatica; species Anastatica hierochuntica. The sequence continues at coordinate 7,876 of OVAN01001950.1, read as the reverse complement.
AAGTTTGGATGCCATAAATAAAGAAGTTAAGCATAAATGCAACATGCTAGCATTTCAAATAGTGTTGAGAGTGATGAATTTGATGTAAGAGTTGGGAATTACAACTTATAAATTTTTCAATTTTTGGACAACAACATCACTTGTTTAAAAAATTTTGTTTATTCTTTTCATCTTTTGCTATTTTATTTTGGGTGGTTGTATAATTTCTTTTTTTTGATAAACATATGGTATAAATTTTGCTATGTATAAATTTCAACAATATGCATTTTAAAACTACAAATTTCAATAGATGATCTAATCGTTTCTGAGTCTACTATATATAGCAAACGTATATTAATATTTAACTAAAATATTTTTGTTTACAGTAAAAGATTTTTAAATTGAGGAAAACAAAAAAAAATTTAATTGAGAAAGCAAAAAATCAAAGACATATCAACAGAAGCTTGGAAGGTAGGAATATGAACAGAAGATGGTGAGCATTGTATTGTTACTATAAGTCACATTCTTCACTTTCAATTGAAGTTTTTATTTTAAATTCTTTTTAATCCTATATATTCAAGTTATTCTACAAAATAACTGAAAATAAATAAAAAGGAAGTTTATGTTAGAAGGCTTACCGACATTTGAAATAATGACAAGAAGAGGGTCTGGGCTGAGCACATACCCAAAAAACATTTGAATGGGGCCTCTAAAAATTTTAAAACATTTAAGGGCCTATTTTTATTAAAAAAAAATATTTTTGTTCATGTTGTATAAAGAAAAAAGTGAGGAATAGAGAAATTTGTAAAACTTATTACAAACACAAACATGGAAAATATCTCTTTTGTCTAATGTAATATGTGAGAGAAGAGGTAAAAAGAGACATATAGTGTTTTTTTTTCCATTTTTCAAAATTTAAATATGGATTATATGGGGTCTCATGTTGTACTTTCATATTGGATCTCGAATATCTCAGGATCAGCTCTGGACAAGAGCCGACGAGTATGCTCTAGAATAACACAACTTCACAATAAACTAAGACTTTGTATACATGAAAACTACACTCTTTCATGTAAAAAGATAGTCTCTTTTCAATAGCAAAACCTTTAACAAAAAAAAATCAAAGTTTTTCTATTTGATATATTACTATCGTACATTACCGTAATTTGAAATCTTTAGTTTTTGTTATGAGTTACTTCAAAAACAAGTTAAGTGGAGCAAAATATAATGCCCCGCAAATGAGCGGGTTCGATTCTAGTTAAAATAAAAAGTTAATTAAGGCCCAAAATGTTTGCAGTTTTAATATGGTTCTTGGATTTCAGATTTTGGTTTTTCATTTTTTGAGTTTTGATTTTTGATTATGGTGTAGATTTTGTTTTTAAAAAACCTTGATTGGTGACTTGTTTGTTTTTTTTTTCAAATATCAACATCTACATTTAAAAGAAAAATTATTTAAATTTCTTTTTTTTTTTTGTTGTTCTAAGTTTAAAATTACTAAACTAAAAAATTAAAAATCTTTGGGAAAATAATTACTTATAAAATTTCTTATATTATTCTTCAAAGTGCATATATGTTTATTACATAAAATTAAAAAATAACGGTCACACATTATTGCATAAGTTACGATCATTATTGAGAATCATATAACGATGTAGTAATTTTATATCGAATCGCTTCTATGTATTACATCGGAGTGAGATCTTCATCTTCATCTGAATTTGAATCTTCTTCGACTATATTATTGGCTATATAATTTGAATCGAAATAAACATTTCTTATATTTGATAGCCTGATAAATTTATGTAAATGTGAGTTCCATCTATTGCATCAATAAAACCCCTAAAGTGAGGCTAGTATTTTCCTCATATTGTAACTTCATATATGGTTGTTGGAGCTCTTTCAAACTTGATCTAAGCAAATCAACCGCCGTTTCTTCAAGAGTTTTCAGCACTTCATAAAATATTATACATCAATAAAAAGTATGTTAACTAAAAAAACACCTCTATTCCATTTGATGATTGTCCTCGATTTGTCATACTTATTATAAATACATAACAAAATTAGCTTACACAATCTAACATCAAAAAAAAAGCGGATGAAATAATTACTCTTCTAACTTTGAGATGTATGCAACACACAAAAGAAGTATACTACTACTAAATACGCATACTTCATTGAGAAGTCTACTTAAACAATTTATTTCGACTTCACTAACTGCATATATAATTAACTCTTGTTTTTAAATTAAAAAACACTCAGAAAAATTAATTTGTTTAAAATATGTATGCATAAACTAAATATATTCATTTAAATAGTATATTTTTTTTCAAAATTAAATTAATTTAAAGAAAATAATATAAATTAGGCTAGAAACAAACGCACTCATTAGTTAAAGTTTAGGGTTTAAGGTTTGAGGAAAAAAATGTGCATGAAACGTTTGATTAAGGCTGTGATTGGTAAATTTTAGCGTAAGACTAAGGTAATAAAGTAGCTGAAAAAGGAAGAAAAATCAGAATAAAAAAAGAACAGGAACCAACAAAACTTTTCTTTCCGCTAAAACCATGAGAAACAAAAAATAAACTTTTACCTTCATTACAATGGTAGCTAGCGTTAATGAATGAAATATAATTAAAAAAATTTCCACTCAATAAGTTAAAACATAGCTGAAGTTAGCATAAATATATTTTTCACCTACATTTGTTACGCTATAAAGGTATATCAGTCATATCCTAAACTTCAAGAGTTTGCCTTAGATGATTAAGCTTGTATGTTTTGAACGTTAAATCATCAAATATTGGTTTGATTATGAACATTATAAACATTTTGATGCTTGATATTTTATTTTTATTAAAGATTTGAAATAATTAATTAAGATTATTCGTTTTCTTATACTGCAAACTTCTCAATAAAATTTACCACGCACTTCATATGAAGTCAGCATATGTAATTAAATTAGAAAAATCAGGAAACTAATTTTTTTAAAAGTGTCTATGGATAAAGTAAATATATTTATTTACGAAGTATATCAATTTTCATTTCATAAAATTAAATCATATTAAACAAAGTAAGGTAAATTTTGTTAGAAACAATACATGCACTAGTTAGAGTTTAGAGTCTAGGATTTGGAGAACATGTGTTTGGTTTGTGATTGAAAGTTTGAATAAACTTGATGGGTCTAGGATATTAACTTTGTTTCTTATGACTATTAAATCATCGCATCTTTGTTTGATTATGAATATTACAAATATTTTTATTCTTTTATTATCTTTTATTAAAATTTCGATAAATAGTTAAAATTATTTGCTTTTATATTTAGTAGACTTCACTAAGAAATATGTTAAGTAGCATTCAGGAGAAGTCTACAATTGTAGTTAAATATTGTATTTAAATTTAAAATCAAAAAATATTTGATTAAAAGTGTGTATGCATAAACTAAATATAATTAGTTACAAAGTAAATACTTAAATTTTCATAAAAAGAAAATCAAATTAAACCAAATATGATTAGTTAAACTATATTTTCATAAAGATAAATATTTATTTTTATATTTAGCAGATTTCACAAAGAAGTATACTAAGTAGACTTAAGGTGAAATCTACGTTACAAATACATTTTCCCGCTCAAAATTTAGGTTCCCGCCCATATAAATGAAGTCGGCAAACGAATTTTATTTAGGTTTTATTTTTCTAAAATTTTATCCAACATATAAATAAAATTTTACATCGTTTATATTTTAGTTTTGTAAAAAAAAATTCTTTTTCCTTTCCTCTGCTTTCTCCGCCTTGGATACATTCTTACGCCGAAATTGCAATCTATCTCTCCCTATCGCCTTCTCTCAAATGGCTTCATTCTTGAAACCCCGCGTAAATCCCAGCAAAAACCAAAGTTTTGGATTCATCTTCCATTTCCATGGTCATAGTCGTTCTTAGGGTTCGAGAAGTTTCCAACGAAGTGATGACGGAGGGAGGTCGTGCATCGTCTCCTTAATCAGCGGTGGTGGCAAACTATCAGGTCAGTGTCTAATCTTTGATAGTTCCAACAGGCTTTCCTCATGGCTCTGGCGGTGGTTTCGGGCCCACCGCACCTCCGTCATTGTCATTCTCATCCTTCTGTCCACTTCTTTCCCATGTTTCACGAAATCGCAGCCTGGATCTTTCAAAGCTAAGGATATCCTCCAAAAATTTGCGCTTCAAAGAAGCTCTTTTTTGACATCTTTCAAAGAAGCCCTACTGTGATCACCCTCAGTTTCTGCGTAATTTGCATAAAGGTGCATCAGATCTTCAGTACTTACATCTTCTGATTCCATTACCGATTTGCCTTTCAGATCAACTTCATCAAGTTTGTTTTGTGGCATAGTCATTTCTTCTTCAACACGTGTTCCCTGGTTGTCTTCATTGGTCTCCATAAGATCCATAGTTGACGCTACCTCAGAACCACTCTGACTTGGATTGTCATTCCCTTCTGCAACCACAACACCAATGTCTCTTACAGCCTTTGCTTCATTCATGGGTACTTGTTCCTGCACTTGCTCTTCTACAATCGGATTCTCTTGAGGATCAACACCATTTTCTTCCTCAGGTTCCATGTCTCGTATGATCACACCAGGATTAGCCCGTGGGGCTCGATGAATGTCATCGTCAGAACCATCATCTCCATGATCATTGTTGTCATCCATTCCCCCATTTTGTATCAAGTAAGCTCCTGAGTCATGGGTAAGGAGGCCACATACTTCACAAAAGCATCGTAATCTTTCATATCTGAAAGTTAAGAGAGTATTTACCCCCGGAGTGAACTGGAAGTTCCTTTGAAACCTTAGTGGTCTCGGTACTTCCCAGTCAATCCTTATGCGTACAAATTCAACTCTGACTGCAAGGTTAGGGTCGTAATCTATCTCCAGTAATTGTCCCATTGCTCTACCAATGTGAGCCACAACATCTTGATTTAAGAACTGGAATGGTATGCCTCTGACCTGGATCCAGAAAGCAATACAATTCATCTCAAGGGGACTCATCAGTAGAGTCCATCTTTCTATGATGAGCATTCGATCAGAGAAGCCCCAGGGACCCCTTTGTAGTATTGTCATCATCAATTCTTCGGAAGGGAATATAAATTGAAAGCGTCTCCCATCAAGTATACGACCATGGACCAATCCATTAATTCCCCAGAGGCGAGCCAAGTTTGCGATGATGGAGCGCAGGTTTTGGCGTCCGGTAATGACCGGTCTTCCAATGAGGACAAATATGTTCTCCGTCGCCGCTTGATTCACCACCTCCATCGGTAGGGCGAAAGATTCATCATTTGCGCCCAAATCAAGTTTTTGGACTGCTCTTCTCAGGTTATCAGCTATCGCAACCAGTACAGAGTAAAATCAGTATAAATATTTAAGAGTGTTGTCAAGAGGATTTTGGTGTTGGATATTAATTCCATGTTTATCTTTATAGATTTCCTTTGGGTTTACCCCTTCTGCAACTTCCTCACGATGCCCACAATCCGCAATCGTGGCAATAACAGTCAGATCATAGATCCACTCTCGTGCCTTCTCCACAAAACCGCCGTATAACCGCTCAGCCGCAACAATGGCGGCGAGAAAATACCGTAATATTTTCAGTTCTTTTATCGCCATTCGGTTTTTTCAAAAAACCACCCTAATTATCTTTTTTATTAACACAAATTTACTCTTATTATTATCATCGGTATATAAAAAAATATCTCTTATTAGTTTTGCAAATTACTCTTTTCATCACTTTAACAGGTTTCCTATTAGTTTTGCAAATTACTCTTTTAATTACTTTAAGACCACGTGCAACGCAACCGCCGGATCTTAGCCATTTTTAATTAAAAAAAAAGAAAAAAAATAAATTATAAGAGTCGATCCTTACGACTCCTACGTAAGGATCGACTCTTAATGAGTTCCTTCTTATTTTTCTTTTTTTTTTTGGTCAGAACAACTTCATTTTCGGATCGCTTTCGGTTCAGTTTTTTCAATTTTTTTTTGTTTTTTTGGTTTTTGGATCCGTTTATGATTTTTTGGGTTTTGGATTCGTTTCGGATCCGTTTAAAATATCTCGATCCAAACCGATCCAAAAATTCATCGGATCCAAAACGAATCCTAAATAAAGAGATCCGAAGATCCAAAGATCCAAAGATCCGAGATCCGAATAATCCGAACCAGAACCGATCTGGAGTTCCGAATGCCCATGCCTATTTTGAAGTTTGATTAATTACAAAAAAAAAAATTAAGAACCCCATTTAGGGTTCTTGCAATAATAGCAAAAAAATGCTAAAAACCCATTAGAGATTCTTAGCATTTTTTATTAATTTAAAATTAGCTAAGAACTCCTAATTGGATTCTTAGACCACGTTCATTGCGGGTTCTTACCCGAGTCTCTTAAGGATTTTTTTAATTTAAAAAAAAAGAAAAAAAGAAATTATAAGAATCGGTGCTTAAATCTCTTACGCAAGCACCGGTTCTTAAGCGGTCTCTTACTATTTTTTTTTCTTTTTTTTGTTCTTTTTTGTCAGAACAACTTCATTTTCGGATCGGTTTCGGTTCGGTTTTTCGGTTTTTTTTGTTTTTTGGTTTTTGGATCCGTTTCGTATCCGTTTATGATTTTTTGGGTTTCGGATCCATTTTGGATATGTTTAAAATATCCCGATCCGAACCCAAAATACCCGAAAATATACTCAAAAATACCCGGAAATATCCAAAAATACCCGAAAGTATCCAAAAATATCTAAAAATAACCGAACCAAAACCGGAAGAAGCGAACCAAAATTGAACGGGTAACCGAAAATATTTCAGGTTTCGGATCCGAAAATTTATCGGATCTGAAACGGATCATAAATAGAATGATCCGAATATTCGAGATCCGAAAAATCCGAACCGAAACCGATCCGAGGATATGAATGCCCAGACCTATTTTGAAATTTTAAGAACCCCAAATGAGATTCTTGCAATAATAGTATGAAAAAGCTAAGAAATCATTAGAGGTTCTTAGCATTTTTTTTATTAATTTAAAATTAGCTAAGAACCCCTTCTTAGCATTGTTTTTGCCCTTTGCATTGTTTAGACCAAGAACATTGCAGGTTCTTAACCAAGCTCTTAAGAAAAAAATAATATAAAAATCAGAAAATGAGAGAGAAAATAGGAGTCGATCTCTTCAGACTCTAATGTAAGAGTCAGTTCTTCCATGCTTTTTATGTGTCTCTCTCTGCGCCACTTTCTCTCTCTCTTTCTCTCTATCTCTTTTTTTTAAATTTTATTAATATTATAATAGTAAGAACCTCTGAAAGGTTCTTTAGCGTTCATAATGCTCTTAGACCAAGTCCAATGGGGGGTTTTTTAAGAGTCCTTAGCTCATTCTCCAATTAATTTTGGATTAAAAGAAAAGATATTAAGCCCAAATATGCAAGGAGCGGTCCGTAAATAGGTGTTTTACGGATCGAGTCCTCAAACACGTGGCTGAGTTTCATTGGCTCTGTCGAGAGATGTATCGTTTCTTTGGAAAAAAAAATTTCATTCGCGATACACACGAAAAAAAACTCTCTCTTGGCGAAGCTTTTGGCGATTTGGGATCTTGTCTTCGTCTAATCAAGGTAAATCGAAGCCTCAATCTTGTTGATTTATGGATTTAGATTAGGTTCCATGTTGTTTTCATCGCATTTAGGGTTCGGTTTTGGGTTTTGAATCGATTTGGGAATTTTTCGTCTGTAGTTAGGGTTTGATATCGATAACGATTTCAATCGATTTGGGGATATTTTACTTTGTTGTTCTAAGAGTCGATCGAACTGGGTTAATAAGTCAGATTCTTTACTTTTGATTTTAATTTCGAGTTCCATCAGATTTTGCATAAGTCACATTCTTTACAAAGAACTCTGCCGATTTGTGTTTCATTCG
>OVAN01001949.1:0-36725 GCA_900406275.1 Anastatica hierochuntica | reverse complement strand
GTGTTTTAAGGCTTTTAGGGCTTCCTCTCACCTCCCTTTTAGTATAAATACGCCCTCTTAGCCTANGTATAAATACCCCTCTTAGCCTCCAAGAACAATATATATCATCTTTTATCAACTTTCCAACACTTTTGTTTATGTTTTAAGTTTATTCTCTTGATCTTTAAGATCAAGAGTCTCTCTTTATAAATATGAATCTTGGATCTTTTATCTATCTATTTTTGTTTATGTTTCTCATCTCTACTCTCTTCTCTTCCATGATTTGTGAGTAGGCTCTTTAGATGGATCTTGGGTGTTTGAGATTTGGTTAGATAGGATTGTAATTATGGTGTTATGGATAGTTTATCTTTAGGTTCTAATGGATTAGGAGGCCTTAATGCTTGATTTGAAGGAATCTTGACATGTATGCATTTCACGCCCGAGAGGTGTTCGATGAAATGCCTAGGAGAACCTAATTTATGCTAAACCTTTCTTAGCCAATGAGAGTTGATTGCTAGGGAGTTTAGTGACTAAAGGAACCTATTCTTAAAGATTATTATTGGTTTGTCAATCACAATAAGCGAGAGTTGAGTGATTGCATCATATAGGAAATGGTTTACGACCATGAGAGTGGAGTAAGCTATAAATGTCTTTGGTCATAGAATTGCTCTTAATAGCTTGAACTAACATCACTATTACCATCTTACTAGACTCTTCAATTACACTCACCCTTGATCCATCACTTTACTTATATTTAATTATTCTCTTTACCATTTAAGTTATGCTTGTTTCTTTTGCTTAATTTAGTTTCTTGCTTTGCTTTATCTATCTTGTTTATGTTATTGCTTTTGTTTTGCCTTGCTTAATATATTGTTAGGAGACCAACTCCTTCTTGATTTGCTTAGATTAGGAGGAGTTGTGTATTCTCAAAGTTTAGATTTTTCTAGCTTAACGTGCTCCTTGTGGTTCGACCCCAAAGTACTACAATAGCATATCTGTGCACTTGCGGATTGTGTGATTGTTAGGAAACGGGCTTTTATAAATTTTAAAACTTCGTTGCCTTTTGTTTCCTTTAAAAAACCGCGCAACAGGTTGCTTCATCGTGGCCAAGACACGATTGGAGCAGTTACCCATGTTTCCTTTATGCAACCGACAACAAGCAGTTACTAACCCATCTTCTTCCTTCATCTATAAATCCAGATGTTGGTTGGCTCCGTGTCTGGTTTCAGTTTCTCATCCTTCTTTTACGGATCTCCTTGCTTCTCACTTCCTCTATTTCCAATCAATGGTTGACGATTTCAGAAGAAATTTGGACCGTTTGGATCTTGGAATCGATGATGATCCGATGGTCCTTCCGAATGCGGCAGTGCTGCAAGCCGCTGGAGAGCACCGTTTTGTGGTGATTGGCCGCCCTCTAATGTCGCGATGCCAAAACATTTGGTCCCTAATCATCCATCTGTCGCGCATATGAGGCCTTGACGAGCTTCTTTACGGCCGGATTCTTGACGGAAGATGCTTCCGGTTTGTGTTTCCGTCTAAAGAATCGATGAACGTTGTCCTTCACCGCGATCCATGGTCATACGATGATCGTATGATCATTATGGAGAGGTGGTACCCTTTGCTTAATGCCTTGGAACTAAACTTAATCCCGTTTTGCCGGATCCGCGGGATTCCTTTCCAGTTCCTGAATCGTGAAGTCATAGCACTCATTGGCCGCGCAATAGGACAACTCTTACAGATCGATTACGATCCGATCATGGCGATAAGAGTCGAATTTGTTTGGGTCTTAATTGACTGGGATGTGCGCCAACCATTACGGTTCTGAAGGCAATTCTAGTTCTTGCCGAGCATGAATACGTTGCTCTACTTGAGCTACGAGCGGTTACGCGGAGTGTGAACCACCTGTGGAATGCTAAGGCACGATCCAAGAGCGTGCTTGTTGCCTAACGGGGATCACGGACATGATGGACCTGATTTGGATGATGATGATCACATGGAGCAACACAATGGTGAGTTTTGTGTCCCTGTTCTAAATCAAATTTTGAGTGCAGGACCTCAACCTGTGCCTCGCCTCGCGAATGGCTTTCACTTCGGCAATCTCCGTATGGAAGCTCTGCCGCTTGATGTTGTGCCGCTAGCACTTATGCTTCTTGTACCTGCCATTGTACCCTCTGTTCCTGATGTGATATCGTAGCCTCCAAGTCCCATCATTGTTGTTCCGGAGTAGAATGAGGTAGAGGATACAGACATGTTGGATGCTAGTGAGAATCGTAAACGAAATTTGGAGGTTGGTGAGTCGTCGGACGGTAATAGAAATCGCAGGGTGTTTGAGCATGGAGAAGGGAGTGGTACTACGCACGAAGATGACGAAGACGGAGGCGCGGTTGGCCCGAATCCACCATTTTCACCATGAGTGCGGCTATTTGGAATTGTCAAGGGCTTGTCATAAACTTGACAGTTCGACGCCTTAAGGAGATACATAAAAAACATCTCCCGGACATCATATGCCTACTCGAAATGAAGCAAAACGATAATTATATTCGGGATCTCTGTGTAGATATTGGATATGATTACTATTTCACGGTACTGCCACAAGGGCTTAGTGGTGGTATAGCGTTGTTCTGGAAGAAATTCGTGGCTATTGTAGTTCTTTCATTTTCAGCAAATTTGGTTCATTGTAACGTCACTTTTAATGCATCTATTTCCGACTTGTCTTTCATGTACGGCCACCCAGAAACACAACTACGTCACCACCTTTGGGAAAAACTAGAACACATTTCGACAACTAGAAATGGCCCTTGGCTAATCACCAGAGACTTTAATGCGATAGCAAATAATGATGAAAAGAAAGGCGGACCCTTAAGAGCAAAACATATTTTTTTACCAATTTTCGAAGAATGATGGTTGTATGTGATTTTCACAACCTCAAAAGTATAGGTGATCGGTTTACCTTGACCGGAAAACGCCATAAGCATGACATAAGATGTTGCCTTGACAAAGCCATGGGCAACTCTGAATGGCTAGCGATGTTCCCAATAGCCCTATTGGAATTCCTAGCGTTCGAAGGATCGGACCATCGACCTCTGGTCATTTCACTGACCTGACCAACTACTATTAAGCATCATCTATTTTATTATGATAATAGCCTCATTTCTAACGACAAGTTTCGCGAGGAGGTGATTAATTCCTGGAAAGCTCCGCGACCATCTGATCCATCCTTTGATGGGAGGATTATGAGAGTTCAAAAAACAATTTCCAATTGGAAAAGGAATCACAAATCAAATTCTGCTAAAAGAATTAATAACCTGAAAAACGGTTAGACGAAGCCTTTTTGAATCATAATACACCTACATCAACGCGACAAGTCATTCGAACGGAGCTAAACCAAGCATATAAAGACGAATAGCATCACTGGAAGATGAAAAGCAGGAACCAGTGGCTGAACTTAGGGGATAGAAATACGAAGTATTTCTATGCTAAAACAAAGTCTCGGCGGGCCAAGAACAAAATCTTAGCTACTGAAGATGAGTCTGGGAACATTTTCCGCGGCGACGAGGAAGTAGGCCACGCAGCTGCAGACTACTTTAATAAGGTGTTCTCCAATGATGGACAAGAAGTCAGTATTATGAATAGCGTCTTTGTTGGGTTCGAACAACGCATCACACCGGAATGAATGAGACTCTCACTATCTTAGTGACAGAAGAGGAAATACGGAAGGCAGTCTTTGATATTTGAGCAACAAAATCACCAGGGCCGGATGGATTTACTGCTGCGTTTTTTCAGCAATTTCTGCCAGACATCAAATTTGATGTCTTCTCGGAGGTCAAAGAGTTTTTTCGGTCTAGTTCTATGGGTGGTAAGCATAACCATACTAACATTTGTTTGATCCCGAAAAAGATTTACCAATGAAAATGGCAGATTTACGGCCGATCTCATTGTGCTATGTCAGCTATAAGATTATTTCCAAAATCTTATTAGACAGACTTAAGCAACATTTACCCAATATCATCTCATCGAACCAGGTAGCTTTCATCCCAGGGAAGAATATATTAGATAATGTCATTATTGTCCATGAAGTGCTTCACTTCCTTAAATCTCGGAAACGATGGTCTAAGTCATATATGGCTATAAAGACAGACATAACTAAGGCATATGACCGCTTGGAGTGGGCTTTCCTGAGACAAACAATGACGGCCATGGGTTTCTCCCCCATTTGGATAAATTGGATTATGGCTTGTGTGGAATCGATATCTTTTTTGGTGCTTATCAATGGGAATCCTAGAGGTTCAATCACGCCTACACGTGGGATAAGACAAGGCTATCCTTTATCTCCTTATCTTTTTATACTATGTGCTGAAGTCCTCACTCATATGTTATCATCAATAGCCTTAAAAAAGAAAATCAAGGGCATCAAACTAAGTACCACATGACCCACATTATACAACTTAATGTTTGCATACGATGCCATTTTCTTCTGCCATGCCCATCCCGGATGATGTAAGGCTATTATGGAAACACTTCACAAATATGAACAGATCTCAGGACAAATAGTCAACCTGAATAAGTCAGCGGTTACCTTTGGGGCCAGGGTTTCGGGCAACGTCAAAACGAGACTTCGCCACATTCTCAACATTCATAACGACGGTGGTAATGGGAAGTATCTTGGATTACCAGAACAAGTAGGCTGAAAAAGAAAGATATCTTCAAATACACTGTCGAGAAGGTGCAACAAAGAACAAGTAGCTGGACAAATAAATTTCTCTCTGATGCTGGAAAAGAGATTATAATTAAAACTGTGGCGTTAGCCCTTCCAGTCTACACAATGAATTACTTTAAACTCCCGAAAGGAATATGCAAAGAGATTGAGTCATCGTTAGCTGAGTACTGGTGGAGCAAAGGTATAGATCAACCAGGTATGCATTGGTTTGCTTGGAACCAATTAAGTTTCTCAAAAAGAGATGGTGGTTTGGGCTTAAGAAACATTGAAAATTTTAATAATGCTCTCCTTGAGAAAAAAGTCTGGCGCCTACTACATAACCCATCTTCCTTGGTCGCTCGCGTGATAAAAGGAAGATATTACCCTGAGGGGACAATCATGGAAGCAAAACTTGGAAAAAAACCATCCTTCTTATGGAGATCACTTATTGAAGGCCGAAACTTAGTAAAACGAGGTATGTATGTGGTCATCGGTAATGGGAAAAATACTAAAATCTGGGAAGATAATTGGATTCCTGACTCCCCTCCACGGCCCCCTCGAAGAATATATGGCCCTCTGACAAAGGTTAATTGGGTATCCGATCTCTTTTCCCCAACAACTCCTGGGTGGGACCGGAGTATGCTGGATGCGAATATCACCCCTGAGGATGTGGAATACATCCAGGATATACGGCTAAGCAAATTCTCAAGCATGGATTTTGTGGGGTGATTCTATGATCCGCAGGGCATCTACTTGGTCAAGTCGGCATTTCATCTAGCTGAGAAATTAAATGCTCGAAATCCTGTTCCTATCCCTGGAAGATCAGACCTTAAAGAATCAATGTGGAAGGTTAACACGACAACGAAGCTTAAGCATTTCCTCTGGCGAGCACTATCTTCGGCTTTACCCGTGGGTAAAATATTGAGACAACGACACGTCACAATGGATGTTATTTGTAAAAGATGCTACCAGGAAGAAGAAAACATGAACCACCTTTTCTTCACTTGCAACTATGCGATTGCAATCTGGCGGGGACTTCATGCTCTCGACCCAATACTTGTTGACCATAACGCCTCTTTTGAAAATAAAGTGGAGCATATCATTCGGAATTTTCGGAACACCAAGCTCACCAGTACGGATCGCCACACTCCTCTTTGGGCGATGTGGAGATTATGGAAAAGTCAAAACTTGCTAGTTTTCCAGAAGAAGCCAAGTCACTGGCGACAAGACCTGCGACTCATTCTCCAAGACACGGAAGAATTCCTCAATGCGACTAGCCCTCCCTCCACTCGCCCCAAAGTGACTTCCGCTCACTCTCATTGGATGAAACCCCCGTCGGGTGCCATTAAATGTAATTTTGATGCTCGTTTCAGGGAAGTTCATCGATCCTAGGCGGGTTGGGTTTGTCGGAATGATGTTTGAATTTACTTAGAGTCAGTCCACTCTATTGGTACTGCGTGTAGGGATGTAATTGAAGCAGAACTACAAGCGCTACTAATCTCGATATAACACATGTGGATCAGAGATAATCGTCGAGTAATCTTTGAAGGTGATTGTCAATCCATCTTTAAGTTGGTCAATGGGGAAGAAGTGAGCTTTCGTCACCATAATTTGATTTGTGATATTCGGGGATGGCTATCTTGGTTCTTACAGACAGAGCTCCAATGGGTACGACGTGAATCAAATTAAATTGCGGATTGTCTATCCAAATTGTCTTTCCCAGCGTTTACAACTTTTGAATCATTCTATTTTATACCCCGATGTATTTCAACTCTTTTACTGGGTGATCTACCTAGCTATTAAAATTCGAACAATTTCTAACCAAAAGAAAAAATAATAACTCATTTACTTATTTATTTAATTATTTACTAATTTATCAACTAACTAATGTATTAAATTATTAGACTAATTTATAGAATTTCGAAACTAATTAGATATATAGATATATAGAGAGTTCAAATCTTGTTTCCGTTAGTTATACTTTTTCTTACATTTATTAACGTAAAACGACCGTCGTTTTAGATTTAATGAAAGTTAACTATGATTTAACGATTGACTTTCGTTGAGTTTTTCTTGGCTTAACGAAAGTTTGAGATTTAAATGACCAAAATTTGAAAATTGAAGATTTAAATGGCTTCAATGTGAAGAATTTTTTGGCTAAAACTTGAAAGTTGAGGTTTTATTTTGACATGGTTAGGGATTGAGAGCAGTGGGATCTAAAAATATGTTACAAATTTGATATTAATCTTTGAAACTGGGAAAGTAATGCATGTGATAACAAAACGTTAACTTGTAACCTAATAAAAACAAATCGGTAAAGGGTATAGGTAGCTGCATTTTCCGATTCGTATTATTGTGTCGCGTTTGTTATTCGTTGTTCGGTCTCTGTAAACACTGTCACAAAATCCACGGCAGTAAAATCTTAACATTTTTACCAAAAAAAAAAGTTTTCTCTTCACCTTCCATATTCATCAGTTTGTTTTTGGATCGTAAACGAGCGTTGGAAACAAAACGAACGTAACCAAATACGTCACAAGACAATCGTTTATAGCAATAACAATTGGAACACACAAAGGGAACATTGGAGAAGTAAAGAGAGGGAGACGAATGCGGCAAGAATAAACGAAAAAATAACTCACAAAAGTCAATTAAAATTGTAATAACAGGTTATGAACTCAGTAGATGAAACCAAACACAGCTGTTGCAGCTAAACCGATAAACATATTGGCGGCAACAATAATGGCGGAGCTTGGTTTTGGTTCCGTAGAGGAAGGTCCAGGTGCTGGTGCATGATGATGGTCATCGTGGCCCTCATGATCGTGGTCGTCATGACTTTTGTGACTAGAGGAAGATCCAGGTGCTGGTGCATGGTGATGGTCGTCGTGATCCTCATGATCGTGGTTGTGACTAGAGGAAGGTCCAGGTGCTGGTGCATGGTGATGGTCGTGATCCTCGTGACTAGAGGAAGGTCCAGGTCCAGGTGCTGGTGCATGATCGTCGTGTTCCTGAGCCGACACCACTGCAATCATGAATGCAACCAACACACAAGCCACAGTGGTGTGTACAAAGATCTTCTTCATCATTTTTGTTAGACTTTGTGTTTGAAACTCTGCGTTTAAGTTAAGCTTGATGAATGGGAGAGAAGACTCAAATTGGATAAGTTTGTGTTATGAGTTTGAGATTGTTATGGGTTAATATAGAAAATTTTGAAACCTGAATAAAAAGAGTTAGTTCGCAAAAAACGAGTATCTTATCTTATTTGACCCCTTACACAGCCCTAAACCCTCCTAGTCATCACAAAAAAAGTTAGAATCGTTAGGTCATTGCTCAAAGCGGCAATCCTTTATTGTATTTTATAGTTGACTTTCACGATTATACTCGGAATGTGACATATAGAGGCTCGAACATGCCTTTTCTATGGTCTATCTCGAAAAAGAATAATTTTAATATTTAGTAAAACTATATAAAATGGCCCTAATACAAACGACTAAAACTCCCGTTAGATAGCAGTTAGTATTATAAAATTTGGCTTACCATTATGACGACATTCGATATACAGGTATGCATCTAATGTTATACGAGTATTTATTAGTAATTAGATGTGGGTTCGCACTTTGTGCCGCACGAAAAAGTTAAGATATTTTGTTATTATAAAATTAATGATGTGATTCGACGAAAAAAAAAATTAATGATGTGATTTGAATATTTGTTTTGCATTTTTACTATTTATATGGTTTGATCAAAAATTCACTAGACGCTAGTCGATTGCTCGTGTTAAATCATGGTTTGAGAGAAGCCATAGCAAGTAGATTCCAGCAGTATAAGAGCTTATTGAAATAAAAACGAAACTAATGAATTAGATAACTTCATAGAGCTTTATTTAAATACAAAAGAGAAAGAAAAAAAAAATTAAAGTAATTAGGTTGTAACAAAGATGAAATTGATATCGATAGTTTTCACACGATAAGAAAAGGGGGCTGGTTGAAACGCAGTCTTAGTTACATTTTATTAGAAACAAAACATTCATATATAGTGAAACAACTTGTAGGGAACTCTAAACACAAGGACTTTTAAACTTTGCGTGTTAGAAGATTGTTTGTTAGGAGAATGAACTTGAAGAAGACCTCTCTTTACACTCTCCCGCAAACTTGGCGTCAAGGTGAAATCAATGATGGCAAGTTTTAAGCACAACTATGACGGCTTCACCGAAATAGGAGTAGCCGAAGATCCATGTGAAATAGAATATAACTCTATTCAGTTTGGAGAATAACCATTAGCGTGAGAATCTTTTCAAGTTCTTTTGACCTTTTTGTCTCATAACGAATCCGATTTTTTCTTTTACTCGTTTAATTCGACTAATCTATCTCACCGTCGAGGAGGAGAATTTTTTCATACTACAACCTAAACCCTACTAGTCTATACTTTCCATCAGTTTTCCACAACAATATGCATATCTCTTCAACAATCTAAAACAAATCTTTCATGGTTCAACAACAGAAACTTTATTTCCACCAACACAATTATACCAAACTGTAGTTCAACGCTTTCCTTTATAATCTAAATAAGCAATTCCAAAGATAAATCCATCTAACTGAATAACAATTGATTCATAACATACCAGAAGATCAATGATGTTGAAGTCTGAGAGAGCTTTGTCTCTTTTTGTCGTAGAAGAAGAGAGAACAAGAGTTGCTTTTGCTTTTGTTTCAAACGTTGCACATGAGCATGTATTTGTGCTTTTTTCTTTAGTTTGGCCCAATGTTAGATTTGATTTTCTAAAGCCCAACTTTCATCTCCTTTTTTTATTGTATTCTGGAAACTCCGGTCGTCGTATCATCGTTTACGAAGTTAGATTTCGATGGAAAACACAAGGGGCAAAGCTCGTCATTTTGTCACTAGATTGGGATAGTGAGATTGGAACCACAAATACTAACACATAGGAAGCAGGACAAAAAATTTAATGAAATTTCCAATGTGGGAGATGAGGGTAGCTCTATGAAATAGAAGGAGTGACACCTCAAACTCATCAATCTCGAATAAATGCAGTTATGATACCTTGTGATAGAAGCCATAACAAGTAGATACAAGCTCTATAAGAGTTTATTGAGATGAAAGTGAAGCTAATAAACTAGATAGCTTCGTGAAGCTTTATTCAAATGCAAAAGAGAGAAAAGAAAAAGGATTTAGGTTGTAACCAAGATGAAATTGATTTTGATAGTTTTCATACAATGAGAAAAAGAGAATGCTTGTGTAAATTGAGTAAGCGGTATGGGAAAAAGGTTTTCATTCTCATTATACACCATTAGGGATGTCAATTGGGATGTCCATGTCCAAATGGACATTGTCTTTTTTTGGATATTAGTGGACGGATCGAATTGTCCATGGGTGCCCGTGACCTTGAGATTCCGTGTTTTCCTTCTAAAAACGAGATTTAGGGTTTTTCCGATAAAAACGAGATTCCACGTTTTCGGGGCAAAAACAGAATTCTACCAAAATGAAACTCAACATTTTCCGCCAAAAAAATGCATCGACTTATGTACACCTTACTTGTTACATAAGATAACTACTAAAACCCTTTTTTGTTTGTCTAAACTTCCTAATTCTCATCATAATCTTAGCATGTATATCGATACAAATATGAGTTTCTACACTTAGGATAGTTCTAGAACCATCTAGAACTTAACACTCCCCTCAAGTTGGCGAGTGTAGATTGCACACTCCACACTTGGATAACAGATACTTGAAGTTTGCACTTCCGATTCCTTTGATAAGAATATCAGCTAACTGCTCTGTACTCCTCACATGACGTGTAACAATCAAACGATCTTGAACGACAACCAGAGTACTATAACAATCCGCTTCAATATGTTTTGTCCTCTCATGGAAAACAAGATTTGTTGCAATGTATATGGCCGATTTGCTATCGCAATACATTTCCATTGGATGATCATGTGCAACTCCCAAGTCGGCTAAGATGACTTTCATACACATGAGCTCTCGCAAAGTCACAACCATTGCTCTGTACTCGACATCACAAGCGAGTTACCCAAGAATACTATATAAGCAAACAATGAGAGATGTTATTTAGTATTCATTTTTTTAATTTTATTTTGAGTTTAATTTTAGAATGCATTTGCATAGACGTTTTTTTTTACGTTTTATGGAGTTTTAGAATACAAAAGGTGTTACGGAGAAGTAAGATACAAAGAAACTACGAAAGAATGATTTCCTTGCAAAGATTTGATGGTTCAACTTTGCAAGGATAAAATATTGGCAAATAATATATCGAATTGACTGTAAATTCGAGAGTTCCAAAACTCATGCCATGCATCATCGGCATTACACTGGCAGTGATGAGACGAAAATGCAATCCGCATTTTAAGACTTCTCTTCTCATCTCATTTTCTATAAATACTACTTGTAACCAGGATTGATGATCTATGTAGCACGGGTACTTCATTTAGGTAGCCGTTCCCGTACCTGAAACGTCTCCGTATCCGATACTTTACGGGGACACTTCAGAAACTTCTCGGTACCGTTTGCATTTTTTAGGTGGATATTTAAATATCTTTTGACTTTTATTTATATATTTTACACATGTTTTCATTAAATCAAATAAAGTATAGGGTTTATTTTAGTTATATCATTAGAGATAGTAATATTTTGAATTGATTTATCTTTATTGACAAGTATCTATCTACCCTATATATTTATATATATTGTCGTACCTATACCGTACCCATCATAGAAAATGAGATTTGGAACTTTCGGCACCATACCTATACCGTACCCGTCATAGAAAATGATGATACAACTATGCCAAAAGGTGCTTCAACAGCGGACCCCACATCTTTAGGTAATTTTTCTTTAGATTTTAGTGTCGAGATTATTAAAAAGATTTACATAAACGTCTAAAGAATTAGAAATTTTATATTATGGGCAAGTTTAAAAGAAAAAAAAAATAATTGTGCTCGAGGTCCAAGATAATTTTGAGTCAAATCTGCTTATAGCCTGAGAGCATGTCCAATGAGGGATCTAAGGGGATTCTTAACATTTTTTTTAAATTAAAAAAAAAACTCTAAGAGCTTGACTCTTAGAGCTCTTCTCTGAGTCGACTCTTAGAGGAGTTCTTAGGTTTTTTTGTCAGAATAACTTCATTTTCGGATCGGTTTTGGTTCAGTTTTTTCGGTTTTTTTTTGTTTTTCGGTTTTTGGATCCGTTTCGGATCCGTTTATGATTTTTTGGGTTTCGGATCCGTTTCGGATCCGTTTAAAATATCCCAATCTGAACCGATCCAAAAATTTATCGGATCCGAAATGGATCATAAATAGAAGGATTCGAAGATCCGAGATCCGAATAATCCGAATCGGAACCGATCCAGAGATCCGAATGCCCAGTCCTATTTTGAAGTTTGGTTAATTACAAAAAAAATAAAAAATAAAATTTAAGAACCCCATTTGGGTTCTTGCTATAATAGCAAAAAATTGTTTAGAATCCATGAGGAGTTCTTAGCATTTTTTATTAATTTAAAATTAGCTAAGAACCCTTTAGGGGTCCTTAGCAACACTTACGCTACCTAAACCTTTTCTTTTTAGGTTTTCAAAGATTCTTGATGTTTTAGGTGCATTTAAGTTTGTAAACACTTTTATTTTGAATGTGATTAACTTGTTTTGATTCTTGTTTTTCATTTCTTCTTAAAATTCTTCCTTTTCCTGCAAAGTTTGTTTATAATATGCATTTCAAGCACGCCAATACACATTAATTTATAATATTAATTTGAACATACAAAGGAGAGATTGAACAAATTAAGAGAGAGAAGAATGTAGCAATAATAGGAAGAAAAAACAATATGTCCCAACTCATAAAAGTCATTTAAACCGTAAGAACGAGTTATGAACTCAGTAGATAAAACCAACCACCAATGCCACAATGGTTGCGGCCAGACCGGTGAACATATCGGCAGCAACAATGACGGCGGAGTTTGGTTTTGGTTTCATAGAGGAAGGTCCAGGTGCTGGTGCATGGTGGTCGTGACCCTCATGATCATGGTCATGACCATCGTGTTCGTCGTGTCCCTGACCCGAGACCATTGCAATGATGAAGGCCATAACAACACAAGCCACAGTGATCTGGACAAAAATCTTCTTCATCATTTTTTTTTGAACTTGGATTTGAATGTGAGAGAAGACTCGGATCAGATGTATTTTTTTGTGATGAATTTGACATCGTTGAGAGTGGCTTTATATAGAAAGTTAGAAACGTTAGGTGTGAAGAACCAGTTTTTTAAAAAAATATTTATATAGTTTTCTTAAATATATATGTAATTTTCATTTTTTAAAGTATACATATAGTTTTCTTACTTTCTCCTCTTAGCTCAAGGTGGCAAATCTTTAAAATATTTTATAGTTGACTTTCACGAGTGTTTTCATAATATGACATGTGAAGGGTTTATGGTAAATTTCGAAATATAATTATGAGGATTGTGTCAATAGATCACTAGTTGGGAAATTATATGATTCATACACAAGTGAGAATTTGGATAATATATATATATATATATATACACTAAACAAAATCAACTTAATGGATGACGAAACATCGATCGATAATAATCGTTGGAATACAATCTAAGTCCCACATCGAAAATATTAAAAAAATGTCTAATATGTAAACAGTGTTCAACTACATTTAGGAGTAAAGCCCAAAACAAATCCGTGAAGACTTTGCCAATTGAGTTTAAAGCGGACAATATCATACTAAATAAAGGAATTGGACAAGAATTATGACGGACGTTTGGTATATGAAAGACATCAGACCTCAGTGGGACATCTGGGTTGGAAGATATCTGGTCCTTAGTGGGCGTTTGGCCGAAGAGGACGTTCGGTCCGTCATAATAAATTGGTATTAGAGCCAAGGTTTCGTGGTCTTTGGTTTTGAGGGAAAGATTGTTGGGATACATTCCAAGTTCCACATCGGGAATATTAGAAAAGAATCTCTAAAATATAAGTGATGCCAACTCCATTTAGTGTGAGGTCTTTAGGAGTAAAAGCCTATAAAAAATTGTGAGAGCTTTTTCAGTTTGACCCAAAGCGGATAATATCATACTAAGAAGAAGTAGGTAGACATGATTTATAACGAACATCTGACCCATGAAGAAATTCGGGCCCAATGGGACATCCGGTCTGGAGAAAATATGGTTCTTAATAGGCGTCTGGTCCAAGAAGGTATCCAGTCCGTCATAAAAATACATATCTTGTCCCGGTCGTTATCTCCAACGACTCTTCACCACAAGTTACCGGTACCTCATGATTGCAAGATCATCTTGAGGAATTTTTGCTCTCCACTTTGAACAATGTACCTTACACCCACTTTTACAGGTCCACACTCCTGAACTGTGAGCTCTGATACCACTTGTTGGACCTATTTAGACCTCTGGTCCAACTCTCTTATTTTAGAATGGTATTGTTCTTTTTAGACCCAACTGACAAAGTCAACACAAATTTGGTCTTGGACTCTTTCGCAAAAGGTCTCACACTAAGTGGAGTTGAAAATTACTTATATATTAGATATTCCGCTCTAATATTTCCGATGTGGAACTTGGATTGTATTCCATCAAAAAATTATATTGGTGTGACTAAGTACTATAAAAGTTGGCTTGCCATTATGACGACATTCAGTGTACAGGTATGCAAGCAATGTTATAATTATCAAGAATTGTGTTAGCTTCGTCAATATTTGTTTTAAAACAAAAAAAGTGTAATTGTCAGACAACAAAAAGTGTGTTTTAGTAATGGACGTGGAGTCCAATTAATTTGTACGGTCGAAACATTTATTTGGTTCAAATATTTAGATTCCATGGATTAGTTCAGTTTCATAGCTAGTCTGATGTACGGAAGATATGATAAACAACATACAACCAAGCTTAAAGTTTCCTCGATCATACATCCGAAGGTGCTTAAACGATATACGACCAAGAGTTTTACACCTACAATCGCATCAAAACCTAAACTCTAACTAGAGCTTTTAATTTGTGATTATTCTTGACCATCGATCATCCATTTTTTATCTATCAATAAAACATTCGATTCAAATACTTGATTCTTCCGCATTAATTCTCTCCACAAAAATCTCTTACAACAAAAGGGAAACATAATTTTAACTTAAAATGACATATAACTAGAAGGGTAGATTTGTGAAATGGCCAAAAAAAATAATATTTAAAGATATGGCCATTCTATATTTTTCATTTAAAAAAAAAAAAAAAATTGAGGTGCAATTTGTCTATTTTGCCACTATTTTTTGGTTGTTTATCTTTTTTTTTTAAATACCTCTATCCCCACTAAACTCTAAATAGATTTATAGATTTATACATATATTGAAGCAAAATTGTAATTACACAAAAAATGTAGATTTTTTTCTCTAGCTAACGTATTTTGAAATTTTCAAAACAAATATATATTTTACAAATAGTCACAAATAATGATAAACAGTACGGCGAAAGACTGTTTTTTTTGTAGTCGTACTATTTTTTTGCGTGCCTATAAATTGCACAAATAACTAATTACCAAGAGGGGTAAAAATATAAATTTATCAATTTATAACTATTACATAGACAAATATCAAGAAAAAAGAAAAAAATATATATTTTGCAAATAGTCGTAAATAATGATAAACAGTATGGCGAGAGACTATTTTTTTGTAGTCGTACTACTTTTTGTGTGCCTATAAATTGCACAAATAACCAACTATCAAGGGGGCGGGGTAAAAATAAAAATTTATCAATATATAACTATTACATAGACAAATATCAAGAAAAAAGAAAAAAATATATATTTTGCAAATAGTCGTAAATAATGATAAACAGTATGGCGAGAGACTATTTTTTTGTAGTCGTACTACTTTTTGTGTGCCTATAAATTGCACAAATAACCAACTATCAAGGGGGCGGGGTAAAAATAAAAATTTATCAATATATAACTATTACATAGACAAATATCAAGAAAAAAGAAAAAAGCTTAATATACATAGAACAAAAATTTAGGGAGCGTATATCATAAGAAAAAAATTCAAATGAAAATGAAAAATAACATGATATGCAAAAAAGATATCACAAAACAAAGTTTTGAGAATGAGTATTTAATTTAAAAAACTAAATAAAAAAAATTATAATACGGGAAAAATAGTCAGACTATTTGAAATCTACCTGATACAGACAGACTATGTGATCTGTGTTGTTATTAAAATTAAAAAAATAAAGCAAGCGGGCCCAGGGGTATAATTGCATTTATATACATTATACACACTGAATTTTTTTTGGATGGCTATTTAGCTAAATATATGTGTTTTTGTTGTCATGGGACCTAATTCCCCTAACTAGAAAGGGAGAAAAACAAAATTACACCTGGTGATTTTTCTAAATCTACACCACATAAAAAAGTTTCACATTTCCCTAATATTCCCTCAAAAATCACCTTGACGATTGTTCTCTAATTATTTTTTCGACGACGACATCGATTTCACGGTTGATTTCTTTGACGATAACGTCGTTGATTTCATGTTTATTTCTTCACGACTTCGATCTTATTGGCGATCACTCGTAGGAAGATTTATTTTCTACAACTGTTTTTTATCATGCGATGACGGTTATTTCTTGACGATGAAATTGTTTTGAAATGACGATTCTTGTATGGCGACACAATTATTCTCAGGAGACAACTAAGTTTGTAGAATTGTAGCAGGTGACAATGATTGAATTTATACTCTGTTTATGGCAATTGGGAATCTATAGATAACAACAAATGAGAATTTGTAATTGATTGTGGAAAATGAAGCTCTCTCAGTGTTATTAAGGAAGACATAACCCTCAATGAGTTGATTTCTGTAGCTTTATAAGAATTTTTGTATTGATTGTTTTAACAATTCAATGAAGATTAGTTATGGATTGTCTTCAAGTTTTTTGTCATCTTCAAATATCTCCCTCCGACTATTATAAGAAGTTAAATCATTTACAAACAAGATTGAAGAAAAGATTGATGTTTTAAAATTGTATGTTTCAGTGTCTAGAATAAGGGGAAACCAAAAATTTGATGATGTTTCAAAGATAATTACTTCTCATGTTTCACAACACCATACTTTTGTAGAGGAGGTAATTATAAAACAATCTTTGTTTTATTTTTACAAATATTTATAAAACACTGACTTTGTTTACATGAACTTTTATTTATGTTTCACGGGTAAATGGATACAATTACAATTGTAGATGAAAACAACATCCAAAACAATAATGATACTTAGAATATTTCAATGACATCCACAACTAGTGAAATTCTAAAGGCATCTGATTTCCAATTTGATCAACATATTATTACTAATATGTAATAATATTGTTGAAGAAGAGGTAATATCAACAGTATGTACATATATATATTTATTTTTTGTTCAAAACAAGGAATAATAGGTTTAGTTAGAATCATAGGATAGAAAAAAATGTTGAAACTTGTAATGGTATACATTATGAGCCTAGTATTGCTACTCCACAGTTATAATGTGGTATTTTATGATGTTTCAAATGAGGTATTTTTCAAATATAATGTTCGTTGATAAAGATTTATAAGTTATTTATAAGTTAGATTATAATATCTTACAACAAAATATATGTTTAATTACTTATAAAATCTTGTTAAGGGAGCTGAATTTAATTACTCAAGTAATTGGTGTCGAGGATAACCTTGATTCATTCAATTAATGTGTTGATGTTGTTGATAAAATATTTTTTTCAGTCTAAAGTTTTATTAAGCGATTAAACGCAAAGCGGATACAAAGGTGGAGGTTATACAAATAAAACCCCATAGTCAAAAGCCGACTGTTGAAACACAACCCCAGAGCCATCAGCTAACAGTCTAATGGACACAACCCCGGAAACATAAACAAAGCTAAAACTGAAACAAGACAAAGCGACACAACTAAACAAAGCCGATACTAAAGATTTTGAACTTGCTAGAAACTAAGATCCTTGCATTAATAAGCTCAAGAACTGGTGGTACTGCTCCCAATATATTGAAGCACAATCCGCTCAGTTCACTCGGAAACCGCTCTGATCCATTATTGGATTTTGGAATCCACCTGTGGGAGCTTAGCACTATGTAAGTTCAAAATAAAAACAACACAAAAGAAACACAAAGCAGATACAACTTAACAGACTGTCGCAATCCTAAATCATCACCAATCCTAGACTAGTCAGAACAGGAAGCCGGGAACAAGGAGTATACGTCGAAAAAGAAAGAAACTTTCAAAGAAACTGAGATATGTAGGGAGACGACTTAACAAAATTGTCAAGACTTGGAAGTCCATAGAAGAAATCTTTCTTAACACGAGAAAAGAAGTGGCCAACTCCACCATCTTCAACTCCGAAAATCAGAGTCGGATGAAAGGTAAGAGAAGTCAAAGTCACATCTTTCTCACACGTAGTCACCAAAAGGAAAAGAAGATTCGAACGAAGCTGAGAAAATTCCAGATCTGCCTTTTCCAACCCTAGTCGCCGACCTACCAGCACACAACCACCCTGTAGACCTCGTCATCTCTCCAGAAAGCGCCGGAGAAACGTCGGATCTGATCTTAAACGAGCCAGATCTGATTATAAATCTCCAGCCCACCCACAGAAACAAACAAGAAGATCTAACGAAAAAGAGACTGTAAGGTAGACAAAGAAATAACAAAAGAGTGAAAAGAGGAGCTCTGGCGCCAGCTAGAGTACGGTCACCGGAGGAAAATCTAGATCTCAGTAACTCGTCTCTTTTTCTTTTCGTCGATTAGAGAGAGACTTTGGTGATTTCTCGATGTGTGTTGATGTACTGTTGACAAAATATCTAAAGGAGATGTTTTCAAAGAAAAAAATTGAATAGTAGAAAATTCAACTGCATTATATGAAGTAAATTTTTTAAATTTAAACCTCAGTTCTCAAACAAGTCATGTTATGTTGTTAAACGTGTTGATCCAATCTGTAGCTGAAAATTGCAAGCAACTAGAATTGAGAGATCTAATGATTTTGTTATCAGAAATATGTCAATGAACACAATTGTGATACAAATGTGCAGATGTAAATCACCGTCAAGCGAGAACAAATATATAAGGTAGATTAGAGAGTAATCATTTTGATGATGGTAAACTTGGGTTGAAATCTAATCATATCATAAAGACAATCAAGAAGGATCACAGGGTTGTCATATCCTAAAGCATGATTCATTCGACAGATCCGGATCCAGTTCGCAGACCTGACCCTATTCGCAGATCTGGCCCAACTTTTTCCCTCTACCCACTTCGATTCTCAACCCATCACACCAAGAAGAACCAGACCCAGAAATTGAATTAAGGCCAGTCAAACAGCTCTAGACTCGACCCATTTGGCAAAGTCAATTCGGTTGATTCACCGAGTCAACTTGCCCGAGTCACCAAGTCGACTCGGCCTGACGAACGACACTGGTCACATGCAATAGCGATGGAGGAAACACTCCCGTGATATAGGCTACACGTGGCTTCACTCGTGAAGTTCCCAGGGGAGCGTGTGCACTTTGATCGATGAGAGGTCAATGGCTAAGGGGCTTGTGGGATTTACGTGAGGGGGTAGGGATAGTTATATTTATCATAGCGAACTCCATGCGAATATGAAGCGCACGAATACAAGTTATGACTTGCAATGAAAGAAAATTCTGAATCAGCTTTGTCTACGAAGAAACGCTGGTGGTATTCTTAACACATTGAAAGTCGGACGGGAAGTGGTCTTTCCAGTGGCAGAAATGTGAGTAACTCGCAAGAACTTGCTCTTGGGAGGGGAACAACAGCTAATAACGGCGGCTAATACCCCGTACGCTAAAGAGAGAAAAGAGGAATCCACCCGAGGTGGAGCTCACATCTGATTAGCTAGTTGAGGCAATATCTTAACAAAGCGATGATCAATAGCTGGACGGAGAGAATAATCAACCACATTGGAAATAAGACATGGCCCAGACTCCTACGGGAGGCAGTAGTGAGAAATTTTCCGCAATGGGCGAAAGCTTCACGTAACAATACCGCATAGAAGTAGAAGACCTACGAGTTCTTAACTTCTCTTCTCAGAGAAGAAGCAATGACAGTATCTAGAGAATAAGCATGCTAACTTTGCGTCACAAAACGCCGTAATGATTGGGCGTGTGCACTATGATCGATGTGCGCCCGATGGCTATGGATTCGTCCCAGCGAGGGGTGACGCGATGGCGGCTGTGATTGCACGAGATTCTAAGCTTTGAATCATTCATCTGTGATTTTTGTTGTGGATTGTTGAAAATTCAGGAAACAAAATGGAATCAGAATGTAGTTTTTACAATGTTTCAAGCTAATAAAAATCCGTTGTTCTTTCACGAAAAAAAGTTAATGTTAAAAGTATCATCCTTGCCTGCGAATAGCTCTTGACGCCATAGCTCGTAGGTTAGCTCTTGCCAACGACAGATTAGAAACCGATGAAGAAGAAGATGATGCAGTTGCTGCGGCTGTTACCCCAAACGCAGACGCAAACTCCTGCCGCTGTAACCGCAGCGCTAAAGCAGCATCCCTATCTTGATCCAACCTCACACTCGCCACTCTCCTCCTTCTCTCGCTTCTCTCTTCAGACACAAGTAATCTTGAAAGATCCTCTCTTTGTAACCTATCTTGAAACGATGCCGTTCCTCTGTTTCTGCTTCTTACCCTTTGATTAGAGTGTCTAGGGCTCGGCGTTTCCTTGTCTCTCAAGTTAGCGGACGCTGCTGCTGCTCTCTGTGCTTCGACTTCTTTAGGAAACAAAAGCTGTATTGTGTTCCAAAGAACCGTATTGACCGTACAATATCTCCCATTACTGCATTGGGTAAATGACCATCCATTAGAAAAATCTCCAAACCTTTCGATCCATAACTCATCTTAAAACCGTGTTTTTACCCTATTAGTTGTCTGCATTTAGGACATTTCCTCCCACACCTATCGGCCGCAGACCGCAAACACTTTTTGCAGAAGCTACAAAGACGCAAAATTTATCAATTCAGTACCAAATCAACCAATTAAAAAAGTACGATTCTGTAGTGTAATTAATTTACCTGTGTCCACAAGATGTAGTACTTGGTTCAAAACAAATCTCAAGACAAATCTGCAGAACCAACACAATCAAGTTTCAAGTTGAAGAACATCTTTATCGAGAAATATCTGCAAATAAAGTCTCAAGTTTATCAGAATCGTACTGCGCAGGACAATTCGTCTCGAAGCTTATCTATGCAGGGAAGCGCAAGAGAAGTTGAGTTCTCCTCATCTGACAAATTCTTCTCATCTTTTCCGATTCTCTTCTCTTCTTGTGTTTCGGTTTTTACCTCTCTGTTCTTTTCCTTCTTCTCTGCAGATTTTTCTTCTACAACCACAACAGAGAAAACCAAAACTGTTTTTTTGCCTAGTTTCATAGATCCAAATGTTTCCGATCTGAAGATTGAAAAAGAAAGTACCTTCATGTCTAATTACTTGATCAAGATCAACAACAGGTAACTGAACAGAACTTTGATTAAACCTTTGCTTCCTGCAAATCCCAAAAAGTTACAAATTTTAAACGAACTTCAGAAAACCCATTTCTAGAATCACAGAATCTTCACAGTTTCTCAAAATCTGAAGCACCCAAAAAGAAAAAAAAAATCAAAACTTTTGGTTTACCTTCTTGGAACAGAAGAAAGAATCAAAAATTGAAACAAATTTCAGAAAACCCATTTCCCAGAATCACAAAATTTACACAGTTTCTCAAAATCCGAAGAACCCTAAAAGAAAAATCAAAACTTTTGTTTGGTTTACCTTCTTGAACCTGAAGAAGAAGGTGAAGTGGTGGTTGTTTTAAACAACAAATTGGAACGTCTCCTTCGCTTAGAAGAACTTCTTTCAGGAGGAGTATCTTCTACAACGAAGCTAGCGATGATCAGATCTTCCTCGTCCCATCCAGCCAAAGCCGCCGCCGATTTGAATCTCGGGCTGAGGAAAATCTCTGTGTTTTCACCGTTCTTCTCCCTCGCGATCGATGCTTCTCCGGAATGATTTGTAACTCTCGATGGTGTTTCGCTCACCATTTGTCTTGATCTAGGGTTCGAGAATTTTCGTTGATTCCAGAGAACGCTCCCGAAGAAAGAAAAAATGTTCTCCCAACGGTCAGATTCTTTCTTTGTTCAAAATCTTCGAGTTTCTCTCGCAACGGCTATTTGTTTTAATTGGGCCTTTGGGCCTATCGACTTTTTTGAAAAATCGTTTAATAAGACTTCCAAATTAAAGAAAATATTTTCCAACTAAAATAATCAAAATGAATTTTATGCAAACTATGACTTAACTCTTCCAAATTAAATTAAAACATAATTCTGATTTTAAGACAGAATTATAAAATTATTTTAGAAGAATAAAATTCTCTTATATCAAATTAATCGAACCAAACTGAATTAATGAAACCAATCATTATCTACTGTTGTTGTTTGCCTTTACTCACTTGCTCTTTTGGTGTTGGTGTTAATCTTGAATGACCTTTAAATTGTTTACAGGTGGAAAAGTTCGAAACTAATTTGTAAAGACATATTATCCCAAATAGTGTCATCAAAGTAATTAGTAGTTTCGTGTGAACATTTGTTATCTATGATCAAAATACAATTTTGTTTTCAATTTTTTCATATAAGATTCTAATGAATTAGGTGAATCTAATCCTTGTCAATATTAAAAGAAAGTATATTTTAGTATTTTTTGATGATGTGTCGCTCATAGGTGAAGTTTCAAAATTAACGTTATAGTTTGATTGGATGATGAGATTCCATTTTTTTTTTTAATTTTGATTTATTTTACTCGACCTAATTGAAGAAAGTTAAACATAAACCAACTTACCTCGGTTGCCAAGCAAGACATTGTCATATAAATCAAAGTGAAATAAAATTTAAATTGAGTAATTAATTTTTGTGTGTATTACGGAATTCAGAATGATTTTGGCAATTTATATACTCCTACTCATATAAAAGCTTTATGTTGTAATTTATAAAAAAGAATATCTAAACATAAAATTTAAAAAGTAAAACATACATATAAATTTTTGGATTATTTTTTCATAATTAATATTTTAAAGTTTGTGATTTAAAGTTTAAAATCTATTGTCTTATAATTATAATGAGTGACTAATGTTTGTTTATCTTACATAATTCATAATGATTTTGGTCTTTGTAAATATTTAAAATTGTCATATAATTTGGGATATATATTATTGTTTGTTATTTAAATTATTTACAACAATGAAAACATTATTTCCTATTACATATAAAGCATTGTGCGAGATTTTACACTTGGATGTTTACAATTTATGGTACGTTAAAATTTTATTAAACTATATTAATAGCAATTATTTGTAAAGCTATTATAATTGTCATTTTAAAGTAATTTCCCGAGACATGCAATACTTTAAACATTATTTTATATATAAATAACTAGAAAATCCTAAATATAAATGACAATAAAATAGCTTTTGCCAAAGTTTATATTACTAATAACCATTTTATATATTTTAAAAATCCCAATTATATATTCTAAGCGTTATTAACAAAATTGTTCATTGTTTTGGAAAGCACTTTTTACAAAATTGGAAATATATATTGTCAATAACTATAGAAATCTAAAATAGGAAAAATGCAATTTAATTTACATTGCTCCATAAAGAACATTTATTATAAACAATTATAACTTTCTTCAAATTTAAATTTATTCTAATCAAAAACAGAAATATAATAAAAATTTGGAGAAAAAGAAATGATATATATTGCTAAACAAAATCATCATTAATTTTGCAAACTAAATATAGAAATTATTAATTATATTTAATATATATTTTATACTATTAAGATTTATTCGAATCAAATTTAATTGTTGTGAATGAGCTATGTCAATTAGTATGTATTAGATAATATGAGTATAATTCTACATACACCAAAATTTTAGTCTTCACTTTTTAGAAAAAAATTAGCCATGCATATTTGTTAACCTAGCATCCTTTGTATCTAATATAACGTTGTTAGTATTATGTATTTTGCTATTATTTTAAATTGTGTTTGATATAATGTGGAAGAATTATATCAAATGTTGATATATAATGTTAATCATTTTTACGTTTATAAATGTATTATGACAATTTATAAATCAGATTATATGATCTTGTTCCGTTCTTAATCGTTTAGGTTAAAAGGTAAGATATTAATTTGCGTTTTATCATGTCAATGTAAACTAAGAGATATATTGAAAAATTCTTATTTAACATTTTTCTTTGGTGACAGATTTATTAAATAAAAGAAAGATGGTTACTGGAAATTGAAGGTTGTTCCAACGATGAAGAGATGGGTCGAGAGGCTCCCAACAAAGAAGGCTATTGTTGTTGAGTCTAGCAAGTTCTTAACCTTTGATGATGATTCTAAGGTGTATTTTTGGATCTATAAATTGTAAAATATATGATTAACATATATAATATGTGTTTGTGATATTTATTTTGACTCTTAATTCATTTTTGTTTTTTGCATTAATTATAGGAAGCGGTCAACAAGGAGATTGAGGAGAAAATGACCGAACTTGCACCTAAAGGGGTGGAAATCTATGAAGCCACCTCCGCTGAACTCAAGGTGCTTATTATTCAATAGTTTTGTTTTTTAATTATAAATTTTAAGTGTTTTTAAATAAAGACTAAAGACTATTGATTCATATTGATCGTTTGTGTAGGCCTTGGTGAGGGAGCCTACGGAGGATGGTTTAAAGAAACTTTCTGCCGAAGTTCAGAAATTCTTCGAGTAACTTGTCAAAATTGGTATGTTTAAATTTAGTAACTAGAAACCTTACTCTTAATTACATATAAATGATAATAGATGTTATACATTGTGTACTATAAGGTTATTATTTGATATAGGAATTGAACTAACATATTGTTTTATATCTTTTGTGAATTTAGAATTCTCCAGAGGTGGTTAATGAAATGTCATCTAGCTTGGGACCTGTAATGTTCATATTTGAGAAAGTATGTATGTTTCTCCCTGTGGAGGCCGAACCAAGTGAGGTGGAAAATGTCGAGGAGGTTGTGAAAACCGAAGAAGCAGCCAAGAAAGGAGGAACCAAGCCAGAGGAAATCACAAGCGGTGAAAAAGAGACTGAGAAAGTTGAAGAAAAGAAATAAAAGGTTAAATCGACACCTGTTTCGGTTCCCGCACCTGCGGAGGAGAAGAAGCCAGCCGTGGGAGAGGAGAAGAAGGTGGTTGTGGAAGAGGAGAAGAAGGTGGTGGTGGAAGAGAAGAAGGAGGAAGTGGAAGAGAAGAAATTTGTCATGGAAGAGAAGAAACCGGTAGAGAAGGAGAAAAAGGAACTTGCCCCAGCACCTGTGGTTGAAGCTCCGACAACCAAAGCCCCGAAAACTCTTGTGGTCGTAACACCGGGCAAGACTACTGAAAATCTGGCGGCAGAGCCTCAAAAGACTTAAAATTTTTCATTCATGGTACAATTTTATATAAAAAGAAAATTGTCTTTCTGTGGATAATTTATTTTGTTTGTTTATTGTTTTATTACCATGTGAA
The DNA here is from genome assembly GCA_900406275.1 of Anastatica hierochuntica. Taxonomy (NCBI): domain Eukaryota; kingdom Viridiplantae; phylum Streptophyta; class Magnoliopsida; order Brassicales; family Brassicaceae; genus Anastatica; species Anastatica hierochuntica. The sequence continues at coordinate 11,447 of OVAN01001949.1, read as the reverse complement.
TTTTTAATTTTATATGCATTGATTTGCTTGATTGAATTAATATATTGCAAAGTTTCACACAATTGTTTAGCATGTTGACCCCACATAATACAATCCATGACTAAAATAAACATTCAAAGTTTAAAATTCAATCGCGATAAATATTTAGTTGCAACATCAATTAAAAACATCTAATAAAGAAACTTACTTATTTGCTCGCATTTGAAAGAAAATATCTTTCGTGACAACTCCAAGTTCAAATGAACTTCTGATTTTCGTATTGCCAACATTCACAACTTAGCCAAAAATTTTAACAAAACTTTAACGTATAAAAGTAAAAAAAACGAGATGTTTGAAGAAATCGTTAAATTTTTAAAAGAACTTACCAACAAGATAATTGATACTGAAGTCTGTATCCAATATGACATAAAAATCAACAAAATCAAAATAATGATGATCATATATCAAAGTTATTCCAAAAATAATTGTATCCGGCTAGGACTGTCTCAAGTGACGTTCTATATGTGTAAGTTTGTTTCTAAACTTTCAAAATTCTTGCATAAAGCACCAAAGCATTATTAGGGAGGTTATTTCAGAAACATTATTACCTTCTACCACTCGTGTTGTGAATGTTTTTATATTACAAATGTCATAAATATATGAATACCTTTAATACTATACATATGATAACTTAAATAAATTTAAACAATGCCAATCTGTCATTAAATTTAGAATTTTTTCATCCCGCACAAGGTGCGAGGCAACCACCTAATAATATATGTATTTGAGTTTGATTTTAAGGGGTGACACATTGGCTAAACTAACACAAAACCATACACTGTTAGAAGAAAGACGCTATTAGAAGAAACTCATAAAATTGTATGTTCTGTTCTAATCGTTTCATAAAGAATATTTGCAAAGAAACTAGTATTCTCCCTCTCCCAATTTTTAAGTTTTTTTTTATTTCAACCATAAAAATAGTCAACTTGTCATTTACCAAAAAAATTGTAACATCCGGTTCTCCTTCGTCAGGGTCCCTGCACGTGTTATCCACACAACCATCAACACCTCGTTCTCCTACGCCAGAGTCTCTGCACATGCTATTCACACAACCACCACACCACCACCTCAGAGCATCTACAGGAACTTAATCCTCAAATCCGAACGAGACTCAGTCCTCAAAACCAATGAGAGTTAATCCTCAAATCTGATAGCATAAAATAAAACTAAAAGATAAATCCTTCATCCATTCAAGCTAAGAGTTCAACAGAAAACAACGTAAATAACCAAGTCTAAACTCATCCAAAAAATTTATTATAACGTAACCCGAATCCCCGGAAAACAACACTCAGGCAGCCTTCATCTTCCCGGTTACTCGTCATACTCACCTCCAAGGACAAAAGAGGCGAGGGACAGGAGAGAGAGAGAGAGAGGGGTGAGTGACAGGGTAATCACTCAGGGAGGGGGTGAGTTTCTAAACACACAACACCGCAGAAAAGACTTAGAAAACTACCTAAGATAGCATACATTTAACACCAAACACGACACCTATTTCACCACAACATAGAACATGACATCCAACAAAAATTCCCTACACAAAACCCCATGCTCCACTCCTAACCTGGTGCACACCACTACAGGGATCGAGCTTCATTCACTTCCACTTAACCGGTAGTATAGTCCCCAGGGATTTCTTTCCTTCTCCAGGGGCGAATATCATCAACCTCACACCATCGAACAATTTCAAACAAACATCTTATAACACTAGGCAATCCTAAACCTACTCATGCTTAATCATCAAACAGGACTGACATGACACCAAACAAGACAACAAGAAAGAAGCGTTAAACCAATACTACCAGAGAAAGAATCCTAAACCATTTCTACGGGGGATAGCTACGGGATTAGCTCTTCACCTTAGCCTGAAGATGCAGATAAGTCTGATACAGATGATCTATGGAACCAATTGGTACTCTTCTTGACCTCAACCAAAAAAGAATCTGGGGTAGTTCTTAAATCGGGACTTGCCTAAAAAGGAAACTTTCCTTTTATGAAAACCTACCATAAATGAAAACTTCTAGAAAAGGAAATTACTAAATTAGGAAACCTTCCCAAAATAGTAACTTTATCAAAAAGGAAACTTTCCAAAAATAGAAACTTTCTAAATTGGGAACTTTCCAAAAATAGAAAGTTTCCATAAATGGAAAGTTTTAAACCCGAAAACGAAAAACCTATGGAAATGCGGAAACAACGAAAACAAAAACTACAACAAAACGGAAACGCAAAAAATACCTCTCGGAATCTTAACGACGGCGGAAACGATGCGGGAGAGCCTCAGACTCGCGGAACCGACGGTTCGGTGTCACAGTTCGAGAAGAGCGGCGCGGTAGAGGTGCGATCGGCGACGGAAAAAGCTCGACGTGGATCTGCGGCGGTCTAACGGGCTCTGAAATCATCAGGGAAACTCGATCGGAGGCTGCAGACGACTCGGGACAGCGGAGGAGGCTCGGATTGGCACGGGGGTTGGCTGTACGGTCGAATATGATGGTGACAAAGGCTCCAGTGCGTCGACGACGTTCGGAAGGGGCAAGAGAGCGGCAGAGACTCACGATCGAGAGAGAGGGAGAAGATCGGTGGTGCTCGGTCGAAGGGAGGAGAAATGGCAGTGTTTCGAGACCCATAGACTATGGCGGGAGGGCACAACAACAACTTGGATCGCGAGGGAGAGAGAAGGCAGCTAGGATTTTGCGGAATCTCTCGGAAATTCGACAGCGTTTCGCGTTGGTTCTCTTGGTACGTTTTTCCAAGGCTATGGATGGTCCTTTTTATATAGAGGGCGAGGCTCGGGAAACCCTAGGTCTTTCCTTAACGGGCCTAAATGGTCGGGGATGTTACAAAATTAGTAAAAATAAATAATTTATTTTGATAACAAACTATAGAAAAATTAGAATATTATCTAACTAATAAAAAGAAACAGTAAATAATCTTTTTGAATCATAAAAAATATTTGAAAAAGATTTATAAAATAGAATAAGAAAAGAACTTAAAAAAACTTACACAATGAGAGAAAATCAATACGATAAAGATGATTGGACATCTCCATAAAACGACACATTGACATTTTTATACTCTAAAAAACTAACACATCTTCCAAAACAAGTAATCATAAGCCAATCAAAATAAAGAATTAATACACATTGGACTCTTGTGTCTCTTTTTCAATTCTACCACCATTGTTATTTCCTCTAGCCCTAAGCTTCCATCTCCTTCACAATCAATTCTTATGTATCCCTATCGTTCATTGCCTCAACGGCTCGAGGTTAATTTATTTGTTTTTTTGTTGTTGTCTGAAAGTAATTAATTTCGGGAAAAATGAAGGATCTGAAACTGGATTTTGGGGAGAATCGACAGAGATGATGTTCTCGGAGATCGAAAAAAAGTACACTGGTCAGCGAAGAAGTAACGGTGAGCTGCAACAACACCACCGACTAAAGAGAAGGAAGCAAGAGAAGGCAGACGAAGTTAGCTCGGGAATCGAAAACGACGACGTAAAAGGAATTGTAATATCCGAGATTTAGAAAAAGGAAGAAGAAGGGCAATAACGCTTAAGTAGGAACATAGCTAATTTCAAAGAATCGGTTCCAAAGATCAGATTTGTTTCCGAGTACTTAGAGATGACCCAAAGAACCACAAGATTCATCTACAATCAAACTTTGCTACTCAATCTCATGAAAATCGAATTCACACTGGACGATCACATGAAAACTCAAGCGCCAATAAGACTTTGTCGCGCATACTCAACCTCACCATGAAAAGGTTATTATCTATGCCGAGGAGTCCCTTGCTTCGATGGTTACAACAAAGATAGTATTCAAATGTTTGGATTTGGAATTTAAAAATTTGTGGATTTATTCTCTTTGTTGTTTTACTTTTTTTTTTGTCATCAGTCTAGTGGCTTAGTAGTTCCCTGAAAAGGGCATCACCCCGGGTTCGAACCCGGGTAAGTGAGCTTGGCCAACAGAGGTGGTAACCACTGTACCACTTGTGCCGCTCTGTTGTTTTACTAAAATTGTAGTTTAAACATAAATATAACTTTCTTCATTTGTTCATACTTAGGACCTTTTTTGTTGTAATGTAATACTTTATTTCAACAAAAAAAATTTTTACAAATGAATGCTTCTAAATTCTAAAAGTCTGAGAATAAACTGAAAAACTCTAGCTGAGAAATAAATTTTGAAAAAACAGAGTTATGGTCTAAAGCTAAACCAAAGTTGCAGAGAACCAGTCAAAGCTTGCGGCCCAAGCTTCCCTACAACAAGGAGTTTGTTACAAATAACTTGGCCGATTCGAGTCACCATCACAGACGCGGCCTGAGGGAATGAACGGTGACGACGGCTATTGCGCTCTCTCCAGACGTTGTACATCACGAACTGGAACAGTAAACAAAGTAGAAGTTGATGCCTTCTCAGACGCGAGGCTATGTAGATCTCACGAAGCACCTGCTGCCAAAACTTGGAGGAGGATGAGGCCAAGAGTCGACCAGCTAAAGGACCCCAAATATCTCTTACATACGGACAGGCAAAAAAACAAATGATCACGGGATTCGAGAGGATGATTGCAAACCACACAGCTTACAGCAACACCACTGCCCCACCCGGTCATACGATCTTCGGTTGACAAGCGATCCTTGATAGTTAACCAAGTGAGAAACGCCTCCTTGGGAGTCGCAAACTTGAACCACACAACTTTTACCCAGAGGACCAATACTCCTCTCGGTCGTACTTGCTCCCAAGTTGAGCTAACAGAAAACTCATATGAGAAAGTAGATGAATTACTTCTCCAGCAAAACCGATCAAGCCCCTTCTCATCAGTGGGGATTGGTAAGTCACTCAATCCCAAGACCATCATATGAATAGCTTCAGATTGCCGTTAACGGAATGCCAAGCACCTGCGGACCACTCACACCTGCAACATCCATGAGTCTCCCCATTGTCCCACCAAAACAAAGCTGTTTTTCCATTGTTCACCTCCACAGATAAGAAAGAAGAGGTATTAGATGTAATTGTCCCACATCAGAAGTTGAGAGATTTGTGGACTAATATATAAGTATGTGGCAATCCTCCACTCTTGAGCTAGCTTTTGGGTGTGAGTTAGGCCCACACTTACTAATATGGTATCAGAGCCCAAGGTTTCAACTTTCTGATTGGGACCACCCGTGGATGTCCAGTCCCACAAACTTCACACTTCAGATGTCCAGTCCTGAGCGTGAGAGGGGTGTATTAGATGTAATTGTCCCACATCGGAAGTTGAGAGATTTGTGGAATAATATATAAGTATGTGGCAATCCTCTAGCTTTTGGGTGTGAGTTAGCCCCACACTTACTAATAAGAGGTGAGGTTACGCATCTTAAGCAATTTCTCCAGTTCCATGAACCATGAACCAAAGATTTGTATAGCATAGAACTCCAATATGGGTGATTAAAACAGAAGTGATGAACAATCTTAATCGAATTTGGAAACCAGTCTTTCCTAGTGTTTAATAAGTGGGAACTAAGGTACATGGGATTTTTTATATCTGAATTTTTCCAAGAATCAATACTATAATAGTTGTAGAGACTCTTCAGGAGAAGACAACTCAGCATTTTGAGACTCCAGAAAATTGACACCTCATCTAAGTTATTATAACTACTAACCAATCAAAACAAAACAAAATAATTTCTTTTATTTTTTCAATTTTATTTTCTCGAAACCTAATGTTCCATCTTTTTCGAAAGCTAGAGAGGCACACCTAGAGTCGATCCAGATCCAGTGATTGATAATCGTTTCGACCTAAGATCGTAACTTATTACCCCATCACTCTGAGAGAGAGAGATATGATAGAGAGAGAATGGATCACATCTTGAACAAGGTTAGGGAAGAAGGCGGCGGTGGGTGGCGCCATTGAGGTAATGGACCGGCTAAGAGCAGTGTTTGAAGTAAAAATCTTGCCTTTATAATAGCTTGTAAAAGCTTACCCTTTTCAGGTAATGGCTTGTTTTGAAACTATGGATCCATAATCTCAGCTTCTAAGACTTCTTCAAGTTGAGATGATGGTGGATTCATGGAGCTTTCTTCGCAATCTGAAGATGAGAAGCTTTTGTTGGATCCGAGTTTTTGAGGTTGTAATTGTTCATCTTCTATGCTTGAAGTTCCGGATAAAGGAGGAGTCATATGCTTTTGCTGCCTCATCTCTTTCTTTAATGGTTTTGGTTAAAATATACTTGAGATGGATCAATTGTTCATCTCTCTTTCTTATTTTTTCATGAGCAAACATCTTTGTTTGTTCGAGCTCAAGCATTGTGTACATGAGAGATTGTCTTAGTTCTTCTATTGTCTACAAAAAAGTTCGAAAAAAAAGAAAAAAATCAGACACACAAAGGAAAGAAACAGAGGAAATGTCTTCAAGATCTAATATTTTTAGTTAAGCTAAAACAATTGTAATGCTTGAATTTCAGAGAAAATATAAGCAAAATATATTATTTTTTTTAGTTGAGTCATTAACAAAATGTTAAACCCACCATGATTACAGTGTTGGTATATGGAGTTTTTTAGGGCTGATGAATGATTATATGCATCACCTGCCGGAGTTTATTTCAAATGAAAGTGGTGGGGAAACACCATTTGAAGGTTCCATGCCCTATATGACAGAGTTAGTTTTCTTTATTTTTTTTTTTAGAGAACAAAAATTCACAGATTACCCTCAATTCACTATATAGTTGTATTGTTTCTTTTGCAGGCACTTTATCAATTTGCAGAAAATCTACCAAGCCAAAGCTGAAGCTGATTGTCTTTCCATGGAGCAAAGAGCTGAAAACATTTTAGCTAAATTCGGCCGAGATCCTTGTAGCATCTCAATGCCAACTATTAAGAGTTTCTCCAAGAATGCAAGAAAACTTAAGGTGAAGTGTTGGACTTTTCTTACAATTTGATATATAGTACTTGATTAAACCGATTCTACTTCTTTGAGTAAAGTACAAGCATTAGTATATGTGCTTTGCAGATATGCAGATATCGTATGGTAGGGGACGAAACGGCTCAAAAAGATTTACTGTCAATGCAAATAAACCGACAAAAAACTAAACATCTATAATGCTTGTAAAACAAATTTTGGTGCAAAGTCTATTAGTATTTTTTTTTATAAACAACTATTACAAAATTCATATAAAATTACAAAAACAATCTCGCGGCATCGCGCGGGTACTTACCTAGTATGCGTAATGAGTTAATAGAGTTTGTTTCTCTGTTTGAGATGCATGTCACAAGAGATGTCTATCATCCTGCAGCACAACCCCTTGATAATGGGATGTTCAGACTTTAATTCCAATGGTAAACATAGTATGATCAAGTTACCAAAATCCTAGAGCTCAATCTTTCAACATTTTTGGAAAGACTTATATAAGGTGTTAAAGAGACAACTTTTTGTCGAGAAGTTTACCGAAATTGTATACTTCAGTCTACCATAGTGAGAATCCTAATGAAGTATTATACGTGTATCAAGAATGCATCCATGTGTCTTAGTTGATGAGTTTGAGATTGCTAAAAGAGATACTCTTCAGTTTCTTGAAAACTTAAAAACCGCATGGTTATGGGTGGCGGTGATAAAGAAATTATAGAAATGGTTGCGAGAACGATACTTAGAACAAAGGCTTTGAAATTGCTAAAAGAGCTACTCTTGATTTTTGATCTTTCTTTTTATTTAATATGATTATCTATTTTTCTCCTTTTCTTACGACGACTTACTCTTGTCGTTTGTGTAATTGTATAAAGGCTTGACTGATCAACTAACCAACATTGTCCAAAACCAACTCAAGAATTTATAGCCTACAAATAAAATAAATTTTCCCTCTCCAAACATTTACTGCACATAATATAAATCCAAATTCATAATTAACTAAAAAATTAATACAGATAAAAATAAGTATACCAATTTATCTTAATACAAATTTACAGAAAAAAATTTACTAATAACAACAATCCTAAATAGTGATTTCATTTTTTTTGTTTAACACTACTTATCTCTTGTCTACTAATAATAACAATTCAAAAAAAAATACCGGTTACACCTTTTCAAAAAGCTTTGAATTGTGTCTTTTCGATGGGTTGCCTCTTTCCATCATAAGTTGTGTCTTTTAAATTTTACTAGGACTGTGATCCGCGCTACGCGCGGATTAGTAATAATAAAATTTATATTTTGTATATCTTTTTTGGTTATATTGTATAACTTGTTATACTTGTATTTATCACATTTTAAACTTATGAGAAAGGGAGTTATTTTCTTAATTCATCCAAACACCATATGTTCGTAAAATATTTTGCACTTTTGATTCTCTATACTTGTTTTAACTAAAAATATATTCTAAACTAACAATGACACATATCGTGATCCATGAATTATAATTACGCCTCCGTGTCATGGTCACATTAAACGCGTTCAACTTTATACTAAAAAAGATAGTGTCATATATTTAGTAAATATATCATAATTATTGTTTTACACCATTAACAATGTAAATCTCTTTCTCTTGATAATGTGGATCAAGAGAAGAACCATTAGGGACTACATAATGTGGATCTCCAAAAGAAGATACTAAAAGGGATGTTGTTTTTTCTCTTGAAATATTGAAAGCATTTCCTTCATTATGTCCAATATATAATTTCGTCATAGTAATGTTTCATTACTATTTGGCTTATTGACATTCTAATGAAAGACAATTTTTATATTCTTTTTTTTTTTGGGACTTGCTTGTGCTTATATTCTCTGATATCAAATAACTCCTCAAAGTACAACTCAAAAACTGTATTTCCCCTGCGAGAACATATCTCACTTTGCATTTTGCAACTTCTCAACTCTTTTCTATCTTAACAATATTTCGTAAATTAAAAACTTATAAATCAAAATCAGAAACTCTAGTTTGTGATTAGACTTATTGGTTTAAAATTGAGAATAAAGCAAGAATTCTCCATTATTGAAGAGTGGAAGTTAACTTCGATATATGTAACACTGCATACTCAATATATGAAACACATCTAAATAACAGGCGGGAAAAAACTACATCTAGATACCTTTAGCATCTATACCAGTCCCAAATGTTTATCATCACCATGACCATGAGCCCTTCTACGATCTGAACTTGTTGTTTATAAACAACATCAAAAACTTCATGAGATACCATGACCCATATTTCAGCTTGAAAATCAATAAGAAGACGTTAAACTTATGGCTAAGAAAGGAATACACTCAAAAAGGTGATCGCGCTTTGAAGGAATATAATAATGTTAAGAAGCTTTAGTGCAGTTTCATAACATCATAAACTATGAATCCAACTGCCACAAACAGTACAACCTAGAGAAATCTAGAAGACAAAATTTTTGTAAATTAACCGTCCATTGCCCGTAGATAAAGACAGATCAATGAAACTATTCGCAGACCTTATGGTAATTCATGCTAAGCCCCGAGAAGAGTTGCTTCTTGCAATCTTGAAAAGAGTTTGCATTGTTCCTTGTCCTCTTGCTTCTTTCTTAACGGCTGCATATAGTCTCTCAATCTGCAGGGAGTTTGGTTGTGAATTACTACCTAGGATCATTGTACGAAGATTCAGGGATGTGGTTAATAGAAGCAGAATCACACCTGCAGCTGTCTCCTGACAACTTCAAGAGGGTACGTTAAGGTCTGACCAAGTAGTCCAGCGACTGATCCACACACGGGTTTCAGGGAAATGTATTTTTTTTGTGTTCAGCAGGGACATGGTGTTTCATCTCCTCATAGAAGTAGAACTTCAAACCAACATAAGAGAAGATCCCATACACAGGAGTTGTTCACACGTGACCAAAGAAGATCAAATCCTTCTGAGTCTCGAAGAACATAGAAGATATAGCAAAGATTCAACTTAAATAGAAACATAACAAAGAGATCCATGAAGAGAGTAGATGTGCAGTGGGAGTTTGAAGTTTTAGTTAAGTATGTAGAGAGAAGAACATAAAAGCCAAGAGATCTTGATAAGTTTTTGGAATGAAAACAAGCAAAAACCAAAACTATACAACACATATAAGAAAGAAATCATAATGTCAAAGGACGACAATGTCTTCAAAAACAAAAGCAAAAAACCTAAGAAAAAGTGAAGGATGTAATTAATTAGTTTCTTTCACATCATATCACAGTAATAAAGCTCCTAGAAATCATATAGTTTCCCTATGCCCGATATCTCATTAGCATGGAGACTTGTTGAGATTCCTGTCATATCAAAACAATTTCCTATGCAGCTCTATACTGTAGTTATTTGATACATTTTTTAACTATTACAAATTTTAGTAAAAAGTGTTTCAAAAATTCGCGTTATAACCACAACATATGTTAAATACTATATATTATTTATGTGTTTATATGTATTTATATATATATATATATATATTATTGGTATATTTGTTTTGTAATAAAGAAAGGAGGACGAAGTCATAGGGTAGAGAGAGGGAGTGAATTTGATGATTTCAAAGTGGAGATGGAGTTAATAATCAAAATGGAGAATGTTATTCATCTTTTACAGAACACCACTGCTATTTATAATAGTATGAGGCGGTTTGATGGTGTTGGTCATCAACAAATATCTTTAATGGATAATTACAAATTTTATGATATTTATCTAATACTCCCCCTTAATTATCCATCACAAATAGAATATTGCATACTGCCTCGTTAAAAACCTTGTCATGGAAAAACTCGTTGGGATAAAAACCATGACGAAGGAAAAGGAGTACAGTAGTACAATCTCCCTCTAGAAATGATGGATCCTTCTTTTCTCATAAATCTCGCAGATGACGCATTCCGATACTTTGAATGTGTTTTCTGAACATCGTCGTAGGAAGCGCTTTTGTAAACAAGTCCGCCGGGTTTTCACTTGAGCGGACATATTGGACGTCGATTTCTCGATTTTTCTCGAGTTCTTGAGTGTAGTACAAAAATCTTGGAGGAATATGCTTTGTACGGTCGCTCTTGATGTAACCTTCTTTGATTTTTATTACACATGCAACATTATCTTCGAACAAAATCGTTGGCTCTTTAGTAGTCACCAGACCACTTGCTCCTTGTATATGTTGGGTCAACGATCTGAGCCATACGCATTCTCTGCATGCCTCATGTAGCGTTATAATTTCTGCATAGTTTGAAGAAGTGGCAACCAAAGTCTATTCNAGCTTTATGAGGATCTGACAAGTATCATGCATCTGCAAGACCAACTAAACCAGATTTCGGATTTCTAGTATAAAATAACCCTAAGTCAATAGTTTCGTGGAGATAATGAAATATGTGTTTTATTCTTGTCCAATGTCTACGCGTAGGAGATGAACTATATCTTGCAAGCAGATTAGTAGCAAATGATATATTTTGTCGAGTGCAATTTGCAAGATACATCAATGCACCTATAGCGCTCATATAAG
>OVAN01001948.1:190-36727 GCA_900406275.1 Anastatica hierochuntica | reverse complement strand
CGCCAAAACCGTAAAATCACGTTTTCCCGCCAAAATCGTATAATTACATTTAGCCGCCAAAACCGCAAAAAAAAATTTTCCCGCCAAAACCGCAAAATTACATTTTTCTGCCAAAACCATAAAATCACATTTTCCCGTCAAAAACCACAAAATCACATTTTCCCGCCAAAACCCTAAAATCACGTTTTCCCGCCAAAACTACAAAATCACGTTTTCCCGTCTAAACAGTAAAATTACGTTTTCTCGCCAAAACCGTAAAATCATATATTCCCGCCTAAACCGCAAAATCACATTTTTCCGTCAAAATGGCAAAATCACGTCTTCCCGCCAAAGCCGTAAAATCATATATTTCGGTGAAAACCGTAAAATCACATTTTCGCGTCAAAACTGCAAAATCACTTTTTCCCGTCAAAACTGCGAAATCTCATTTTCCCGCAAAAACCGTAAAATCGTATTTTACCGCATAAACCGCAAAATCACATTCTCCCGCTAAATCGTATTTTCCCGCCAAAACCGCAAAATTACATTTTTATGGTTATATTAAAACAAGGGTATTTAATGTTATTTGAAACTAGAATCTTAATGATACTTAAACACCAGATTTGTCTCGAGAGTAATATTGTTATATAAAGATGTTGGGTTGATGGGTCAACCATTAATCCATCTGATCCATGTAATTTAATGGGTTATGGGTCAACCCAACCCATTTATTAAACGGGATGAGTTGACCCATGACCCATTAACAATAAACCCATTGGGTTATGGGTTGGGTTGACCCATTTGACCCATTTTGACACCCCTCACACTTTAGTTTTTACTAACAAAAGTATCACATCGGATTAAATCCACTTAGTAACATGACAACGCTATACTAATATAAACCATCTTTTTAAAGAAAAACTTTACGTAAACGAAGCTAATTAATTGAAGTGGCCAGCTTCTTAGAAATAAGCCCACAAATATTATAAAGCCTTAAAAGTCAAAACATAGGCCCGAGACATATGTTACAAGTACCAAGAACTTTGTATTAATAAATCTAACCTAACATTCTGTGGCCCATTCAAAGAGTTAAACCGGTTCAACGGGTTTATAACTTAGTCTCTCATTTGATCAAACAATATATTACTAATACAAATCGTTAAAAGAATATTCGATAAAAAAATGTTATGTGTGGATTTTTAGGAATTAATAATTGGTAATAGAATGAGCACTCGTACATATTTAATAGAATAATTTTTCACAAAACAAGACCGAAAATTCAGAATCGTGAGAGTACGGTCATCATCCACTACATTGTCTTTTAAACATCCTTTTTTAAGTGAAACCATAAGATAATACGTCCAACATTAATTATTCTATTAAAGCAAAGTTCAAATAACTTTGTTCTCTTTCCATAATCTCATTTTATGTTATTTATCGTGACCAATCAGTTCATCAAATCAAATTTTAAATAAATTTGTTCTCTTCTCCATAATCTCTATAAGCAAACCACATATGTATAGACTCTAAAAGATTATGATCCTAATTAAATACCTATGCCGAAACTCGACTCTTTTATATCGCGTTGTCCCGTGTAGTATAGTTATTTGGTTATGAATCGGATTTTAAGATGGTTTGATAATTGGGGTTATGATTGTTGTTTATTTCCAAATTAAACAATGAAACCACTCATATTAAATAATCAAGCCACTACCTTCTTTAGACTTATGGTGGCCAACAATAGCAAAGTGGTCTCCTTTCAACTTTTTCTCCAAACCCACCATTTTCATGAATAACTAATAAATTAAACCAAAAAGCATTATAAGAGATATTTTACATTAATTAAAATGATAGATAATTTTTTTGTTCGTTATAATTGTTACACTCTTATTTTCAAAGTGTTTACAAATACAAGTTAACTGTAGTAGTGTTATTACTTTGGAAGTTATATATAGTGACAAAATATATGCATGGGCTTCTCTCTTTTGTTAGGTTTTATCTAAATTCACAAAGACATATTATATATAGCTTATAAGGCACATCAAAATACTTGCATTAGCTTCACTTTTTTCATTGAGAACAAATTGAAAAGAGAAGAAGATATGGGTTTATTGCCACTAGTGAAGAAACTAGGTTTCATCTTTCTTCTTGTTTCAGCTTCAACTTTTGTTCCCTCTTCTGCAGGTTTGTTTTCTTGATTCTCTCATTTATGTTAGCATCATTTATAACAACATTTTTTCGGATATAATGAACGATTATTTTTTTGGTTGTAGGCCGATCATATACTCTTATCTATAGACAACGCGATAATCATCAGGAGGTTAGTCATTTTAAACCAAAAACTAACATGTGTTGTATCGTATATTTGATAGTTTTTGTAAAGCAAAATAATTTGACTTCCAAGTATTGATAATTTGATGGTTTCAACCTTTGTTGATTTCTATATGTGAATAGGTGGTAGAAAGAAGGATACATGAACATGAGAGAATTCTCAGAATGAACTCAAGAGACTATGGCAACTCAAGTCCTACACCAAAGCTTGTTAGGCCTCCTTTTAAGCTCATTCCGAATTGATTCCATCTCCGCGGTGATCGACTTTATATAGATGCTACCGGGATGCATAATATATGCATACCTTAAATACTGACACTACAATAAGTTTGAATGATAGTTCAATGATCATATATATATGAGTTTGAAGATATGTTATATAGTAAATAACTATGTAGTTGTTAAATTTGGTAAATCTAGTGCAACTATTCTTTTACTAATCAAGAAACAAATTGCATTGGAAGCTCTCACTAGAGTTCAAATCTCATGATAGTAAAGTTTTGTACTGAAAAGACAAATCAAAGAGTCTTTTAATATGATATACACCCATAAATAGACATCAAACATAGATTATTTTCAATATGAGAATATTAAGTTTCTGTCTTTTAGCACACAAAACATATATGATCACTTCTTCTACCAATAACAAATTCAATTTCATAAAAAATACATGGGCTTCTGCCAAAGCCCAATTAGTCATAAAACACCTTTTCTCAACTGAAATTTTAAAGACATGACCGGTTCAAATTGATAATAGAAACTCACCAAACTCTCTTTCTCAAAGTTTTAACCAACATTACATCAAACTCATAGACACAAAAGCTCTCTCTCTCTTTCTCTTCCCTTTGATCATTGCATCAGCAAGTCCCTAGTTCAAGATTTCACCTGTAATGGGTGAAACATGGAGGCTTGTAGATTGCTTTCCGTTTTTCGAACCTACTACTACCATCGACTTCGGGGGTATCAAACCGGCCCTGAAAAGCATACTTTCAACTGAGTCTGTTGGTTGAGCTCCAACAGATAACCAGTACCTGCAAAGGGAAAGAGATATAAGATACAACCCACAAACCCAAAACCAATCTCTTTCAACAGTTGCGTTTTAAAAGTCTATAGTATAGCTATATACAATTTGCAATCATACGAGCAAAGACCAAGCCTCACTAAAAACTTGCAATAGATCGAAGAGAAGAAGATGATTGCTTTCAAAGTAAAAACAGAGACACTCCTTAGTGATGCATAAGATAATATAGAAACAAGACTGATGAAACCATTTGCCATCAAACCAAAGTTACATCGAACTCTAGTCAATCTCTCCTCTAAGAACACTTTTATGCAGCATTAGTTTCCAACAAGTATAAGCTTGTGACATTACAGAAAATAGAAAGAAAAGGGATAAAGACGATGTAAAGACGAGAGAATAAAACCGAATCCATTGCTATATGTATCTTCTACAGTTGAATGTTGCTATCTCATAGTCATAAGCTAATCACACACAACACAACTAATTCGTTTTCTTCGAAGTGATACTTCAAAATCGAAACTTTTTGAGATTCAGCAAAAAAAAAGAGTCATGTGGGTAGTAGTCTAGACTGTTTCAGCCTTATCAAACAAGATGAAATTTTTCACATTTAGTAATACTAAAACAGGAATATGAAGATGATAGAACAACGAAAGTAGAAAGCAAAATCATACTTGATCCTGTCGAATTTGAGGCTCACTCTGTTCGCATCGTCTTTCCCTGAGGAGGGTACAAACCAAAATTAGTAATGTAAGCAGAGACATTGAAGCTCTTGGGTAATGATGAATGCAGAGGAGAAGAAGAGAGGAACCTTGAAGTGGATCAAAAAACCCTAAAACCTCGATTTGTTTGCCGTCCCTTCGCGATTTATCGTCGGCGGCAACTAAACGGAAGAAGGGTCGATGCTTACAACCGAAACGCGCGAGCCTAATCTTCACCGTCATTTTCTGTTGTTCTCTGCTTCAAATTTTGAAGATGATGAAGATAAGATAAGAAGATGTAAAGGTTTTAGCTTTATCTTGCCTGTTGGTGAGTTTTCTTCACCTTATCTTCTATGGCAGAGAAAAACAACAAGCATTTTAAATGACGCACCGTTCTGAAGTCACACAAATGTACTGCGTGTTGTTTTAGTTGTGGATAAACAGCGTGTCTAGACTTATTCCTTTCCGTAGAGTTCTTTTCACCTCAAACTAATAATCATTAAGGGATTGGGCTTGGTTCCGATCCACTTGGGTTTTTGATGCGTAGGATTAAACCCCATTGGGGTATTTTCATAACTCATTTGGATTCATTCGGGTATATTCGACTTCAAATGCGTAGGATTAAACCGGTATTTTCATAATTCAGTTTGGGTTCCATTCGGTTATATTCGAGTTCGGATTCAAAATTATTTCAGGTTCAGTTTGAATCTGGTATTATGAAATTTTTTCCGAATTCTAGTTCAAGCTTTTTCGATTCAACGGATATTTTTAGGTTTCAAAATTTTCGGATACCTGTTTGGGATCCATATAGATAATATTTCGATATCCGAAGTATTACCAAACGGGATCCGATGGAGAAGTTTTGCAAATCAGTTGGGATTTTTGTTCGGATTTTTCGGATCAGGTCTTTTTTCTCAGTTTCAAACGTGAGATACAAGATCTTCTTCTCCAAGACCAAGACATTTAATTAGCCAGAAAACAAAGTCTCAACCACACACATGTCGAAACTCAAGAGTCATATGAGTAAATCCAACGAGAACGACTCTTAACGCAGCAACCAACATTCATAAACTTGTCAAGCGCACAAAGACAAAACCAATTTAACCACCCCCAAACAAAAACTTCTTCCTATGAATCACTGCCAAAGTTTTAGATATCTTCTCAAATCTATCCACAAACTCTTCTATCAAAGATGCTAACTCAAGAATCCATAGTAAGACTGTTACTGACAAGCTAATGACAATTTCGTGAACTCTAAAATAAGAGATGTAATCATTCATATACAATGAAACTTTCAGAGGAATCAAATTTACTTAGAAATCAGAAGATAAGAAGTAATCAGAGCTACCATTTACACATCATTCAACCCAGAAGCTGAGGAATTCTAATAAAGCAGAAGAATACATATACCGATCATCAGCCATGATTATGGTTCTTGATTCTTGAAGAAATCAACGAGTTTAGCACCTGAACTTCATGCCGAGACCATGCTTACCGTGAACGCAACCAGGTTTCAAGTGAGAATAAGGAGACGTCTTCGATGTAAAGACCTTCGCGATTCCTCTTTTCCCCAGTTTCCTCATCCTCTGTCTCTCTAGTTTCGCACTTACTTTCCTCGGCACAAGCTCGTCGTCGAGATCATACGAATCGTTGTATTCGCCGTCAACACCACCGTGATCTTCGTCGCTTTCGTCGTAACAACAACCATCGCGATTAACATAATCTCCGTAAGTAATACCAAGAGAGTAACGAGAACGTCCACCGAGAATCACCATCCGTCGTTGAGCCCATCCAAGGTCAGTAACAACAACTTCGTCGCGGATGAAATTATCGCCATCACCGTCACCGTCGCCATCGAGATCCAGATCTGCGGCTAGAACACCACCAGTATCACCAGAGAGACTCTGTGGCGGAGGAGAAATGGCCGTCGGCGAGAGAGGTGAAGATTCTTCGATAGATATGAGGTCGTCATCATCGGAAAGACTATCGACGGAGAAAGAATCATCGGAGTACTCGCCGTCGGAGGGGTTAACAACTTCCCAGAGATCGAGATCATCTTCGTCGTCGAGAACGAGAGGAGACATGGTGATAATCCTAGATCGATTCGCCATTTTCGAGATTGTTTTGTGGTTTCTTCTTTGAGTTCAAGACTGTTTGTTTGTTTGTTTGTTCACCGGACGAAGTTTATCCTTTGTAAGTTTTAGTAGAGGCAAAAATAGGGAAGAAACCACCTTCTGTTATCGTGCGCCTATTGGTAGCTAAACAGTGGATAATACGTAACCAGAGCCAATTAAATTTCGCCACGTAGTCATTCAAACTGCGTTTTTCAGAAAGCTTTCCAGGTAAATAATTGAATATTTCCTATTTTTAGCTTCGAAATAAATGGATTTCTCCCGTTCATTTATGATAAAGATACTTTTTTTTTTTTAATTTTAGTTGGGATATAATTTTGATAATTTCTAATTCATATCGTATACTTCACTTCCAAATATTTTATATTTTCTTAGCATATTTCTCATTATATACTTTTTTTTTTGTCGTATGATAGATTGTATATAAATGTCGAACAGACATGCGTGGCTGTAATCTGCAGTGGCAGGCGAACACGAAAATAATGGTTCTTACGTTTGGAATATTCGAATTGATATCTCTCATTTTTGTGGTGAAAAAAACTCATATGCAATTTCCAATTGCTCTAAATCGTGACATAATTTTCGACTGATTAAATTAGAGATGAGCATGTTTACTAGACGAAATCGAATTTGGTGGATGAATTTACGGTTTTACCACTAGATTACCACCGCTGGATTATCGTACTCTTTTTAATTAACAATGTGCTAATTGTACTTTAGTATCGGTTAAATAAATTTGGATTTTAGGATTTGATATACAAATATAAAAAGAAATAATTTAAGAAATACTAAGGTTTTTTTTCATAGCCCACTCATTATTTTCACGCCCACTCCTTTTTTCCCCATCAATTTAACTTTTTTAAAAATAACATTTAAAAATAAAATACAATAAAATAAGAATTCTTAGGCTCTGACGAAAAAAAAAGCCTTTGGTTTCATCGAAATTAGAATATCTTCGCTGGCCGAATCGAATCGATCCACTTCGTAGGTGAGGATTCTCTCCTGCAACTTCTCATCTTTCTTAACGACTTCTCCAACTCCGTATTCGAATTCGAATCTTAGATCGTCGTCGTCGTCGTCGTCGTCAGAAAGAACCTCGCCGACGAACCGCCGCATTGTTAAGGAGATTGTTTCCTCGCCTCTGTTTCCGAAACGATGGCGAGCTTGAGCACGTTTCTGAAACATCCTGATGATATATATCCGCTTCTGAAGATGAAACGGGCGATCGAACAAGCGGAGAAGCAGATCCCGCCTGAGCCACACTGGGGTTTTTGCTATTCGATGCTCCACAATGTTTCTCGAAGCTTCTCTCTCGTTATTCAGCAACTTCGTCCCGAGCTTCGTAACGCTGTACATTCTTCTCTCTCTCTCTCTGTATTCGATAGTGCTCTGTGTTGGTGTATGTGTGGTCATCGTGTTGGTTTGTGAATGAATCCAAATATCTGATCACTCATTTATTGCGGATGACGATGATAATTGGCTTCTTCTGTAGAATCGATGGCTCTGAGTTTTATACAATTGGCTTCATAAGAGTCTGTGTTCCACTTAGTTCTGTAGATTTGCTATAATCTGATTCTTAGATTTCACCATTGTTGGCCAGTTTCATGAATCTCGCAGCATTGCTTATTGAATATCTTTATGTAGGTGTGTGTGTTCTACTTGGTTCTTCGAGCTCTTGATACTGTTGGTTAGTATCTCTTAAACTATACTTCCAACATTACTTTGACATGGATGAGTCTTCTCTAAGATCTGCAAATTTTCTATTTTTGAAATGTATCCTTGTTAGATCCATCTTCTTTCTTCATGCTCTTGATGCTAATAATAGCATTTTTTTCGTACGGCAGAGGATGACACAAGCATACCAATTGATGAAAAGGTTCCCATCCTGATAGCTTTCCACCAGCACATATACAATACTGACTGGCACTATTCATGCAAGTCTGAAGTGTCTCTTTACATCCCGATCTTTCACGTGCTATCAATATTTGAGCTTTTATCTTACGATTTTTACGCATTCAACTTTAGGTGGTACAAAGGATTACAAGGTTCTAATGGACCAATTTCACCATGTTGCTGCAGCCTTTTTGGAACTTGAAAAAGGGTTAGTTCTGCTCTTGGCTATATGCTTTTCTTTTGTATTTTGGAGCATGATTGAGTTACTGGATTTTTTAAACTCTGTTTTGCCTTTTGACTATATTTTTTATATATGGTATATGAAGGTATCAAGAGGCCATTGAGGAAGTTACTAAAAGAATGGGAGCAGGAATGGCCAAGTTTATCTGCCAGGAGGTTTGTGATACAAAGCAGTTTACATAGTGTGGTTTTTGAGTTATGGTGACAAGCTGTCTCGAGCTAGACCGGGGTCTCTATTTCAGTTAGAATTGTTTCATTCTTACTCTAGTCATGACGGCCAAATCTATCTGTGAATGACCACGTGATTCTTGTTCTTTAATATGACATGTAGTAGTTATTCATGTATTGAAATTGCAAAGACTTATTAAAATGTTTCATGAAGAACTGATGTCATTTGTACACCGACCCAATTGATCCATGTTCACTGTTATACACAGGTAGAAACTGTTGAAGACTACGATGAATACTGCCATTACGTTGCTGGACTTGTGGGCTTAGGTCTGTCAAAACTCTTCCTTGCTGGGGGATCAGAAGATTTAACTCCAGATTGGGAGCATATCTCCAATTCAATGGGTTTATTTCTACAGGTATAACAATGCTCATTTGAAGTGTACAATGTTTCTTCCTCAAATCATTTGCAACCTTGGACAATTTCTATCATCAAATCGTGCGATGGTCTTATATGCAGAAAACAAACATTATCAGAGATTATCTTGAGGACATTAATGAGATACCAAAGTCCCGAATGTTTTGGCCTCGCAAGATATGGGGAAAATATGCCGATAAGCTCGAGGTGCATGCATACCATTCCCAATATTTCATCTTAGCCCTTATGTTCTCATATTGACTATTTTCTAACAGCGCTCTTTTTTTGGTGAATTATAAAATGTAATGTAGGATTTAAAATACAAGGAGAACTCAACCAAAGCAGTGCAGTGTTTGAATGAAATGGTCACCAATGCATTAACGCATATTGAAGATTGCCTGAAGTACATGTCTGCATTGCATGATCCTTCCATATTTCGGTTCTGCGCTATCCCTCAGGTAAGAGAAACAAATATCACATCTTTGGTAGCTTTCCTATCCAATGTTTACTTTTGCTCAACATCCTCAACGAGAACTGTCTATGTTGTTCTACTCGGAATATGAAACCAGTTTCAGGAAGTTGTATCCAGCTGCAAAAGGATTAGATATTGTCCTCTTTAGTTGTGCCTGCATTAATATAAAATGCCTTAGAAGTCAATATTGCTTTGCTTTGTTTTCTCGGCCAGATCATGGCGATTGGAACACTTGCATTGTGCTATAACAATGTACAAGTATTCAGAGGCGTTGTGAAAATGAGGCGAGGTGAGATGTTTATCCCGATTTTGGTATAGCAGTCATTGTCATCTGAAAGCTAATAATAATGCTGGAATACCCTTTATTGTATAGGCCTCACCGCTAAAGTGTTTTATCGCACAAACACAATGGCCGATGTCTATGGTGCGTTTTATGATTTTTCCTGCATGCTGAAAACAAAGGTATATAATTAGTTCCTTGTTTGTTATTTGTTTTCTCGCCATCTTCTGTTCTTAGAAGAGGAATATATGTGTATAATTCATAATTATATTGAAATCTATGTGCATAGGTTGACACAAACGATCCAAATGCGAGTAAGACACTAAACCGACTAGAAGCAGTCCAAAAAGTATGCAGAGACAGTGGAGTCCTTCATAAGAGGTACAGTCTGTTCTTTTATATCTTCGTATTGTATTAGATTGTCTAGATTTTAGAGATTATGCACTTACCTTCTGTTTTTCAGTATCATAATCTTTCTTTTTGGTCGGGTTTCTGATGAATCTGTTGTCTCTCTTCCTTTCAGAAAATCTTATGTTAATGACAAAGGACTACAATCAAACAATGTCTTTGTAAGTTCCATTCTTTCCCCTTTCTCCGTAGACGTGTATCTCTTTCATTGAAAAATACGTTATTCACGCTCGTGTTTACCCGAAAACGCAGATTGTAATGCTTGTGATTCTGCTGGCCATGGTCTTTGCATACCTCAGAGCAACAAACTGAGTGATGGAGTAAAATCACATTTTCACATGTAAGCGGCGAGTTCCGACTGTATAACATCACTCTCAAAAGATGTTTAGATCAATGATGAACAAGTGATCTCTAGGTTTTTCATTCTTATTCTCGCCACTCTATTTTTCTTACAACTACTAAAATCTTATTCAAGAGTATTTCCAGAACAAGAGAGTTCTAAGCTTGGTTTTGTCTAAAAAACCATGGATTCTATTTTATTTTTATCTGTATTTTGAATAAACGTGCATCTGTTGATCGCTTTTGTTTAAAGTTCTTTCCTTTTTTTAGTTTTCTATGGCATGTTAATTTGCAAATTTAGTAAACACGAGTCCATAATTTTGAAGACCAGTCTCTGAGAAAAAGAATCACATTCATCAAATTTTAAAGTTAACATGTGCAATTATATTGGATTAAAACGTCACAAATAGAAACCAAGAAGAAGTGTATTCACATTTGAAGATTTAAATTAATATTGAGAACTTTTGCTCATGTGGCAAAGTAAAATATGAATCCTGCATCAACTCTGATCCTCATGAATATGGACTTCTATTTTAGCCGGCTAATCTTCTACAGAAGCAACTCATTTCCTTAACCAACAAAGGGGACCCCAATGTTACCTTCAAATTCTCAGAAAACTTCGGAAACTTTGCTAGCAAGAACTCGTTCCCGTCTTTCGATGTACTCATAAGGGAACCAACCGGCTTTTCCTTTGCATTCACCTTCAGCCCATCCGCTGCTTGTAACCTGACAGTGAGTAACATACAAATGTGATCTCACACACAAACTCTAGAAAACGGTATAGGTCTAGTGTGAATTAAAGGAGACATTGTTGGTTTTCTCGTATGGAGGGTTTGTTTACTATCAAACCTTTCTAACAACAACGTATTCACCAGTCGATAAGCTGAGCTCGACATTCGTCACACCGTGATATGGGAACAAGACCTGAAAATCATAAAGAAAAGGGGAGAATATGTTATGATTGAACATCGAACGAGGACCAAATGGAATCTCGATGTATTCTGTCTTTCGCTTCTCTAATCAGAAACAGCTTATAAACACAAAATTCATACGTAGATAACTTATAATCCTATTATCTCTATGAAACTTTGACTAGCATTATTAACAAAAGTTTAAACTCACAAACAAGGTCTTGGTTATTTGTGAAAAAAAAACACTAGAAACCATCAAAGATAGAGTAGTATACCTCTCCTAAGAAGTAACCCATGGTATCTGTTGTCGTGTCATGCATGTGAGAATCAAACACTCCATTAGCTTCCTCGTATGATGGAGGTGACGGCATATTGTCTGCAACTGAGGGAGTAGAGGGCGCTTCAATACGTTGCCTCTCAGATACCATCTGTAGGATCGAAGAATGTTCAGTTTTGCCCTTAGTTGACTCGTATAATGATGAACTGACTGATTGACAAGAATTCTATCACAGTGACTAGAATCTGAAAGCTGTAAAACTAACGCGTACCGACCTCTTCTTCAAGCTCATCAAGTATTTGGAGGACTCTTTGATGGTATCCACGTTCAGATTCAACCTTGAGATCATAGATGAACAATATAGTTGTTACAAAGAAGTACAAAAGAGTATGTGAATAAAACTAAATTAAAGTGGAGCTCATAACCCAACACATTACCATTGCGATAAGTCGTTCAAGAGTCAATTTTTGTTGTTGATCTTCAACAGAAGCTAAAGCAGAAGCAGCTTCCTTCCCCAATGTTGTCATATTTGATTTTAGGTCTTGAAGTTTTGCTTCGGCAGATTCAAGCTTCATCAAGATGTCAGGATTACCTTGAGACTCTCTTGCCTTTGCTCGGCGTCTAGCAAATTCAGTAGCCTGTCTAGATTTAAATCAGGAGCATGAGAAAAAAATTCTATCATTCTAGTAAATAGTGATAACAAATGGCTAGTTTTAGAAAGAGGGAAACAGCCGTATTTGTATGAAAGATAAATCAAATTTGCTTCATGGTACCTGAGCTTCAGCTTCTTGGCGCATTCTGTCATAACGTTGAGCAAGATGTCTAGCATCCTCCAACGGAGCTCCTAAGACCATTGCCCGTAATGGCTCAGCAACCTAACGGTTTTAGCCTTTAAGGTTATAATTCCACATTGACATGTGACTGTAGTAGCCAAATCGCATTAAAGAAAGAACCAAGTCCACACCACGGCACTATTTGACTTTTAAAAATCATTTACAGATACACGTGAAGTAACCAGATGAAAGCAATAGATCTTGACACAAACGTTCAGTCATTCCACTAACAGTGGTAGTAAAGTAATACTTTGCAGAGCTACGTCACATACAAAAGATATGACTTGATAGGTATACTAATGCTTAATACTTTGATAGAAGACGAGAAAGACAAACCTGTGTACCAAGAGCCTTCAACATTTTTCCACGCTCCTTATCCATTTGTGCCCGAGCACGTCCATAGCTCAATGCAGCCCTTGTTAATGCATTACCACTCGTGCATGTATTATTAGAACCATACTTCCTGCTATCCTCAGACAGTTTCGTCCCTGCGGAAAAATGAGTGCACAATGACGGCCAAGCCAGTGAGCCAATTCAAGTCAATCAATACTCAAGGGACAACAAAATCACCTATTTCAACTTGCTTTGACCCCGTAACTATATACCCTTCCACACCACGAACGATATCTCTTTGGTAATGCTGAAAAAAAAGAAAATTTATGAGTCCAAACAATTAGTAATCAAAACTTACAATCAGTCAAAGGCTAAAAACAAAACCTTGGCAGCACGAGTGGATATGTAAAGCTTTTCTAGTTTCTGATGCTGAATGATTTCTGCTTCATTAGATAAACCAGAGCCATATCCTCCTCCACCAAATTGCTTAAAGACAGCCTTTAAACCATTTCAAAAGAAAAGACTAAGTTAATGCACTGATCAACTTCAAACTCGATAGTTTCGAACTCGTAACCAACAAACAAAACAACATATTCATACCAAAATTCATCAATCCCTTCTACATGTTTGACATATAACACAGGACATCAACGATCCAATGCTAAATGATCATTTTAACAAACAAAATCAAACATCACATTTGATGATTCAAACCAAATACCAAATTATACAGACTGAAACATTCTTCAATGTAAAAGGATTTCATCCAAATCTCACATCGAATCAAAATTTCAAACACAATCAAATGAATCCAAACCCAAAAAGGAGAGAAAGCAAACTCAGATCGTCGACAATCATCGATCCGAAACAAAAATCTAGCTTCTCATCACAACATTGTGATCTGAACAAAAGAAAAAAGATTAGAAATTTCACCTGCTGCTGTCTTGCGACTTGTTCCTTTAGCCTACTGGCTTGTTTTCTTATTGTTTCCATTGATCAAAGCTCTTCACAAAATCTTCCTTTGATCTTTCTTCCACCTTCGAGTTCTCTCCGATCACGAAGAAGAGATTCGAAATCGTGAAAAAAAAAATGGCGTCGGGGCTAAGAAATTTCCTCTGCTTTTCGAATTCTTTTATCAATTTTTTTTTATACTAAACAGGAAGAAAAACTAAAGAAAGAGTCTCTGTCTAAGAAAGAAGGTTCCAATAAGTTGTATATTGGGCTTTTTCAGGGCCCATTGGGCTTTTATATCAACAAAAATATTTAAAACGAAGGGAAAAAAATAAAAACCCTAGAGATATATAAATCTAAAAGCCAGTGTGATTAGGGTTTGTCTCAGTTGTTGAAGTGCGGCTTCTTCATTTTCCTTCGCCTTTAGCTCGACGTCGCCACCTTCTGAAGATCCTTAACCATGGCCGTCGGGTAAAAGCTCTTCTCGATTTCGATTTCTTCGAGTGTGATGTTTGATTTTTTTTTTTTAATTCGATGTTATTATGTAGGAAGAACAAGAGGATCTCCAAAGGTAGGAAAGGAGGAAAGAAGAAGGCGTAAGTAACTTAATCTCCAGATTCGATTTCGTGATTTAATCTGTATATTGAAGAAGAATTTGTTGTTTAAAATTTGAATCTTTTGATGTAGTGTTGATCCATTCTCTAAGAAGGATTGGTATGATGTGAAGGCTCCTGCATCATTCAACGTGAGGAATGTTGGGAAGACACTTGTTTCTAGAACTCAGGGTACCAAGGTGAGTTTCAGGGCTTTCTCTATTGTTGCTTGAAGTTTCTTTAGTAGATTCTTAAAGGTTTTAAGTGTAATGTCATCTATAATGTAGTCCAGTAGGTTAATGTCTGTGGTAGATAGGAAACTGTGTGGTCCTTTTTAGATTCTTCCTTTGTCATTGTGATTTAATGTATAATGGATTCATGATTTTGAACAGATTGCTTCTGAGGGATTGAAACACAGAGTTTTTGAGGTTTCTCTTGCTGATCTTCAAAATGACGAAGATCATGCCTACAGGAAGATCCGTCTCAGAGCTGAAGATGTTCAGGGCAGGAATGTGTTGACCCAATTCTGGGTAAGATATACGGACTACACTTTCGTTAAAATCTTATTGCCGTTTGTTTGTTTCATGTTGTTGTTTTTGTCATATTAATACATTGTACTTTACGTAATTCTATAATCCGGTAGGGCATGGATTTTACGACCGACAAGCTAAGGTCATTGGTCAAAAAGTGGCAGACTTTGATTGAAGCCCATGTCGATGTGAAAACCACGGACAGCTACACCTTGAGACTTTTCTGCATTGCCTTCACTAAGAGACGTGGTAACCAAGTCAAGCGTACCTGTTATGCTCAATCCAGCCAGATCCGTCAGGTAATAACGTTATAAACATGTACGATTGCTTTCTGTAAACAAGCATGATTCACTTACCTCCTCGTAATGTTTCTGGATCCTTGTAGATCCGCAGAAAGATGACTGAAATTATGGTGAGGGAGGCTTCAACTTGTGACCTCAAGCAGCTTGTGGCCAAGTTCATCCCTGAGGCAATTGGAAGAGAGATTGAGAAGGCGACACAGAGCATCTACCCGTTGCAGAACGTGTTTATCCGTAAAGTCAAGATTCTCAAGGCTCCCAAGTTCGACCTTGGAAAGCTCATGGAGGTAAAACTGAAGTCGCACTAGTGTTGTCATTGTTTGCATTGGTTTAGTTCTAGCCAAGTGAGACAATCGAATCTAAAACTTTATGTGTTTATGCAGGTTCATGGAGATTACACAGCAGAGGATGTTGGTGTGAAGGTAGACAGGCCATCGGATGAGACTGTGGCCGAGGAACCAACTGAAATCATCGGAGCTTAGGGGCATTAGATTTGTTTCTTCTTTTTTTGGTGGAAAGAAAGAAGCTAATGTTATGTCACCATTGTTGTTGAGTTTTTAGTAAGAGAAGTCTGCTTCAGTGTTTTTGACTCGGTTTTTGATGAATGATCTTTAAAACTTTTTTTGATTATCATGTGAAAAAAATCTCTTGTTCGTGAAAAGTGAAGTAGAAATAGATCTTTTAGGCCATGTCGAGAGGGAATTTTAGATGAATTCATCACCAACGGACATGTTTAATGGGGCGGTTATTCAGTTCTCAAATTCGGATATGTCGTTATGCTTAGATTTGAGGATCATGAGTAAAGTGATCTGATAGCCGTGGGTGGTATGATGGCAAACTTCGTAATCACACCAGCACGCATTGGAAACAAGTTGTCGAATCGGCCAGCTGCGTCAAACAGGTGTTGGGAGATAGACGAGAATTCCACGGTTAAACGTGTTTGTGCTGGAGCGCTACTAGGATGGGTGACCTTCCAGGAAGTCAGCTTTCGGAATCGTGCGAGTGAAGAAAAAGCACGGGAAAGATCGTGTGGTGATTGCATGGACAGTAAATCATGACTTTAAAATTTCTTCGGATTAGCGCTCCCGACCGTCGGACAAGATGGACCCGCGGGCCCGGAGAAAGGCGTCGGGGCACACGGTAGGGGTGACTGCTTCATAGGTTTTGGTCTAGAGATAGTGGTGGTGAAGTGTAGCAAAAAATGAGCATCTCTTCGAGCTTTTTTGGTATGTCCGGCGGTTAGTTACGTCTGAACTTTGGTCGAGTAAAAATAGATATCTTGCCAACAAAGGTGTAGACGAGGAGGCAAGGCCGAACGTGAGATTTTGGGAACTATAAACTTTTACGAGAATAGAGACCGGATTCTTTATGTACAATTTTATTTTCGGTTTGGGGCCAATTAATCTATATATTATTTCAAACAATTTTAAAAATCGAGACAAATATTTTATCCGGCATGGCCAAAAGCCATCGGCCCTGCAAAAAGGTTGTGATGGTTCTCAGCGTTACTACGCCCACAACTAATAAATATGTTACGAAACACGTCCAATAGTAAAATAAATTTTTCACAAGTAAAACAATAAATGTGAAAAACTCGATTTAAAAACAAAATTAATTTTTCTAAAAAGGTTAAAAACGTTCATTCGAACATTTTATCATATAAACAGTTCAATTTTATAATTATTTTATGTCATTTTGAAAACAAAATAAAAATTTGATATAGTATATAGTACAAATTTATATTACCCAACTAATAATGTATTTGAAAATATGTGCCCACGCGAAATCGTACTAGTAACATGTGCTCATGTGAAATCGTATTATTATAAATTAACCTAGGACGAATCGTTGACAGGAACTTAGGTTATGTTTAAAACTCCACTTTTTATCACGTTTTATTCTTTTTATTTAACTATCTTTTAGTAAACCGTACGCAGATAAAAATGGTCAAAAAGTGTGAGCTTTTGACCTATTGATATATAAGCATCTCTACTCACCTTTCAATCAACACCTCACTAATCTTCTCCAGTTCCAACAAACCAAAGGCACCAAACATGAACTCTTCTTCTTGCTCCTTCCATGTCTTCATGTTTGTTGTTTTCTTTGTCTCTCTCGAGTGCCTAAATCCCACCAAAGCCGCCTCGTGTCATCCTGATGACGAGACGGGTCTTTTAGCTTTTAAATCGGGTATAACCAATGATCCTTTTGGTATGCTCAGCACGTGGAAGAAGGGTACCGATTGCTGCTCATGGAGCCATGTCTATTGTACCGGTACCACTCGCGTAACGGAACTCTATATCTACGGAGATGAAGAAGATGAAGATAGTTTTACTCTCTCTGGCACTATCTCACCGTCTTTGGCCAAACTCCAGTATTTGACTGTGATTAAATTTTCTGATCTCAGAAACCTCACTGGATCATTTCCCGAATTCTTGTTCCAACTACCACATCTTCAGCGTCTTTATCTCAACAATAACCGTCTTTCGGGTCCTCTTCCAGCCAACATTGGTGCCTTAAGCAGCAACTTAGAGAGGTTTTCTATTGGACGAAACAAGTTCACAGGTCCAATACCGACTTGGCTATCCAACTTGACTCGGTTAACTACTCTCGATCTCAGCGATAATCTCTTCACCGGAACCATACCTTTAGGATTTGCTAATCTCGGGGGCCTATGGGAACTGAATCTTGAGGGAAACCGATTGTCTGGAACCATCCCAGATTTTTTCAAATCCTTCACTTACTTTGGAGTTTTGAAACTCTCTCGCAACAGATTCTCTGGAAAACTCCCTCCCTCAATCGCATTGCACGCACGGAACTTCATTTTCCTCGGGGTTGGCCAGAATAATCTCTCCGGGTTGATCCCAACCTACTTATCAAAATTCAAGTACCTCAAAACTCTAGATCTCTCCAAAAATCGGTTTTCAGGAGTCGTGCCGAATAGTTTAGCCATTATGTTTTCTAAACTTAAATATCTTAATCTCTCTCATAATCTTTTAACCGGTCCATTTCCTCTTCTAAGAGTGAAGAAAAATTACATCACATATCTGGATCTATCCTATAACCAATTTCACTTAGGAACCATTCCTGAATGGGTGACTGCAACGTTCATTCCTACGTTTAATCTGGCGAAATGCGGTATTAAGATGAACTTAACCGAATGGAAACCAAAGCTCACTGACATATACTACTACAATAGCATCGATCTTTCGGATAATGACATCACAGGGAGTCCGGCAAAGTTATTGGCAGAAACGACAGTAAGAGAGTTTCGAGCATCTGGGAACAAACTCCGATTCGATTTGGAGAAGCTTAATTTCTCCATTGCACTTGATACGTTGGATCTATCAAGGAACTTAATATTCGGAAAAGTACCGGCAAATGTTGCAAAGTTGAAGACACTAAACTTGTCTGGAAACCATCTTTGCGGAAAACTTCCAATGACGAAGTTTCCCGCAAGTGTTTTTGGTGGCAACGACTGTCTCTGCGGCCCTCCGCTTGCTCCATGCAAAGCTTAATGTATTTCTAGTTTCTTGTTTTGTTTTTTACTTTCATATATTCTCTATCTTCTTCATGATTTTATGTTGCAAACAATCCTCTAATTGTATTTTTGGAAGGATGTAACTCTCATATAATCATAAATAAAATTATCGTTTGTTGTTTTTCTTATCAAAAATATTAATTATCAAAACATCCTTTTTAATGTCTTTTATCAAAACATCCTATATTTATTCAGTGTCTCATTCTATTTTTATTAGCCAAAATTTTTTTTTATCAACCAAAATTCTTCACTAAGAATATACTAAATTCATCTGATTGGATTATTTATGATTCTATTTATATTGTGTCTAATCTTTTTGCGTAACTTTTTTACTAAACCCTTTCATAGTAAAATATATATTGGCTAATTTTAGTTCAGTTGTCGATGCGAAATCTATTATAACATTAAAATAGTCATCCTTCTCATTTAATAAAATAATTAAATGATTCAAGAATAAATAAAAACTGATTTACAAAAAAAAAATGTATACGTATATCTTATATATTATTTAGGAATATTGTTATTGACTCTTCAATTAATTAAAAATTGACAAAATTGAAAATTCAATGAAAGAGGAAAGTTTCTAATGATCTTAGTTATCTAATAAAAAATTGTATATTACTTATCTTTAAATAGATATTTATCCACTTTTAAAGTTTTTTTGTATATAATAAATTGTAATGACAAAAATTTTAAATAATAATAGAATCATATTTTCTATTTTAAAAACTAAATAAAAATAATAAATCTTAGATAACAACAATACTATGATTAGCGTTATTAATATCATAGTTCCTAGTAGGGTCCAATGTTAAAAGAACAAAATATTTCACTACATGCTGAATATGTCAATTAAATTGTATTATCCAATTTAAACATATATAACCAAATGTACCAAAAAATTTAAATAACACAACTAAAATTCTAAGAATCAAAGATTTTCAGTTTAGCAGATGAACAATATAATTTATAAATTGAAAAAATATTATATTACATAATTATCAAAACTACAATTATTTATAAAATTTTAATGTCTGCATGGTATACGGCTAACAAACTAGTATAACAAATAAAAAAAATTACATTTATTTATAACAAATACAAATTATATTTTATCTTTCTCTTTCTCGAGTGTCTAAATCCCACCAAAGCCGCCTCGTGTCATCCTGATGACGAGGCGGGTCTTTTAGCTTTTAAATCGGGTATAACCGAAGATCCTTCCGGTATGCTAAGCTCATGGAAGAAAGGTACAGATTGCTGCTCATGGTAGCACCGAACCTCATGTTCGTAAGTGTTGGCCATAATAATTTCTCGGGTTTGATCCCAAGCTATTTATCCAAATTCAAGACGCTCAAAAGACTAAATCTCTCCAACAATCATTTTTCAGGAGTAGTGCCCAAGAGTTTAGCCATTACGCTTTCTAAACTTGAATATCTAGATCTCTCTCATAACCTTCTAACCGGTCCATTTCCGGTTCTCAAAGCGAAGAATGATCTCCAATATTTGGATCTATCCTACAACCAATTTCGATTCGGAACGATTCCGGAATGGGTGAACGCAACAACGTTCATGTCTACGCTTAAGCTCACAAAATGCGGTATTAAGATGGAGCTTGACGACTGGAAATCAAAGCTCATTGACTACGTCTACTACGATAGCATCGATCTTTCAGAGAATGACATCTCAGAAAGTCCAGCAAGTTTATTAGGGAAAACGATACTAAAGGAGTTTCGAGCATCCGGGAACAAACTCTGATTCGATATGGGGAAACTTAATTTCTCCATTGCACTTGAGACATTGGATCTATCAAGAAACTTAATATTCGGAAAAGTACCTGCAAAAGTTGCTCAATTGAAGACACTAAACTTGACTCAAAACCATCTTTGCGGAAAACTTCCGGTAAAGAAGTTTCCCGCAAGTGTGTTTGTGCGCAACGACTGTCTCTGTGGCTCTCCGCTTCCTTGCAAAGCTTAATGGATTCGTTTTTTCACCGTTCATGCATTTCTAGTTTCTTCTTTTGTTTTTAAATTTCACTTATTCTCTGTCTTATTCATGATTTTATATGAAGTTTTTTTTAGGTAAAACTCGTATAGGAACTTGATAAATGTAAGGGTTACTAACTCAGAAAACCACTTGCATATATTACAACTTTTTAAAATACATGAATGTATACATACGAGTATAATATACCCCACATACCAAACTAAGGTTGGCAAAAATAAATAAAATTCTACCAAACTAATGTGATTATACTTTGTAAATCAAACCAGATTAGTGAAAAAGAAGAATAGACTAAACTTTAATGCTGAAAGGTTGGAAACTTGTTACAAAAATGACTTTCAAAATTTTCGTAAATCAAAGCATGTTAATAGAAAAGCTTAGGATTCTGCAATATAGATTATAAAGGTTTTTAATGAAGAAACAAAAACAAATTTTAAAATAGGAAAGGCTTCATAGTTGCAATGATAATAGTTTTGTTTTGAATCATGATATTATTTTGTCTATATAGTTAAAGATTTTGGCTATATATATATAGTGGTTGCTTTGTAAACTCCACTCCATGAGGTGGTATGCATTTTCTCCACACCCATTACTACCAAAGATCCACACTTCTTTTTTTACCTAGTGATAGGTAGATAAAAGAACTTCACCAAAGTTTCATTTAGTTGAGATTTATTGATGATGTTTTTTGTTGAGAAAGTGTTTCAATCGAATTTGAATTAAACTATCTAGTAGTTACCGAATACAAAGAGTAAATCAATTACGAGCAATCTAGAACCCTAAATCACTCTCGATCTATCCCAGAGAAGATCGTCCACGACCCTTAGGTCATTCTCAACAAGATGTTCTTATTTAAAGACGATAACACAAAGCCTCTGTATAAGTCAGAGTCTCTTCCTTTCTCTGCCAGCTTAACGTTCACATACACAGCTCCTCTTGATGAGCACACTTTATCTGCCCCATGTTCTTCTTCTTCTTCGAAACGTCGCCAGAGCATATTACGTGTATGAATTGACCGAAATCCCGAGATCGTGTTGTATAAACTATCCATAAGATATCGATCAGTTTTTCAGATCCAAAAGTACTAAATAATAGTATTAGTAAAGGTCAACGAATCTTCGACAGGATACTGCTCTGTATTCAAGTTTTTGTTTAAAACTATACTTTTATCACGTTTTAATCTTTCGTTATCTTTTAGTAAACCATACGCAAAAGGTGGTCAAAACATGTGAGCTCTTCTTCTTGCTCCTATTGTTTATTAATATCGCTCCTCACCTTTCTATCTTTCAATCAATACACTCACTCACTAACCAAACATGAACTCTTCTTCTTGCTCCTTCCATCGCTTCATGTTTGTTGTTTTCTTTATCTTTCTCGAGTGCCTAAATCCCACCAAAGCCGACTCGTGTCATCCTGATGACGAGGCGGGTCTTTTAGCTTTTAAATCGGGTATAACCAACGATCCTTTCGGTATTCTTAGCTCATGGAAGAAAGGTACCGATTGCTGCTCATGGAGCGGTACCTATTGTTTGATTGGCAATCGTGTGAACTACCTCGAAATCGAGGGAGATTACGAAGATGAAGATAAAATTACTCTCTCTGGCACTCTCTCCCCGTCTCTAGCCAAACTCCAGCATTTGAGTGTGATTGTCTTTTCCAATCTCAGAAACATCACTGGACCATTTCCAAAATTCTTGTTCAAATTACCAAACCTTAAGTATGTTTACCTCGACAACAACCGTCTTTCGGGTCATCTTCCAACCAACATCGGTGCGCTAAGCACCAACTTACAGAGGTTATGTATTTCAGGAAACCAGTTCACAGGTCCAATACCGAGTTCAATATCTAACTTGACTCGGTTAAAGATTCTCGAACTCAACTATAATCTCTTAACCGGAAGTATACCTTTAGGATTTGGTAATCTCATGTCCATAGTGCAGCTGAATCTTGACGGAAATCGTTTGTCTGGAACCATCCCAGATATTTTCGAATCCTTGACTAACCTCGAACATCTAATACTCTCTCGCAACAAATTCTATGGAAAACTCCCTCCTTCGACCGCATCGCTCGCATCGAACCTCACTGCCCTCATGGTTGCTGGTAATAATCTCTCGGGGTCGATCCCAACCTATTTATCCAAGTTCAAGTCGCTCCAAAGACTAGATCTCTCTAAAAACCGGTTTTCAGGAGTCGTGCCGAAGAGTTTAGCGATTATGTTTTCTAAACTTTACTATCTTGATCTCTCTCATAATCTTCTAACCGATCCATTTCCTATTATGAGAGTGAAGAATTACATTTCACATCTTGATCTATCGTATAACCAATTTCACTTGGGAACTATTCCGAAATGGGTAGCCACAACGTCCATGCCTACGATTGAGCCTTCGGTTAAGCTGGCGAAATGCGGTATTAAAATGAACTTAAGCGAGTGGAAACCAAAGCTCATTGAGGAATATGATAGCATCGATCTTTCAGAGAATGACATCTCAGGGAGTCCGGCAAAGTTATTGGAAGGAACGAAAGTAAAGGAGTTTCGAGCATCTGGGAACAAACTCCGATTCGATATTGGGAAGCTTAATTTCTCCGATGCACTTGAAACGTTGGATCTATCAAGAAACTTAATATTCGGAAAAGTGCCAGCAAAGGTTGCTACGTTGAAGACACTAAACTTGTCTGGAAACCATCTTTGCGGAAAACTTCCAGCTACAAAGTTTCCGGCAAGTGTGTTTGTTGGCAATGACTGTCTCTGCGGCCCTCCGCTTGCTCCTTGCAAAGCTTAATGGATTCGTTTCGTTCATGCATTTCTAGTTTCTTGTTTTGTTTTTACTTTCATATATTCTCTGTTCTGCTCATGATTTAATATGAAGTGTTTTTTTAGGTAAAACTCGTATAGGAACTTGATAAATGTAAGGATTAATAACTCAGAAAACCACTTGCATATATTAAAACTTTTAAAATACATGAATATGTATATTATACTCGTATGTTTTTTTTATAATAAAACACACGAGTATAATATACCACACATACCAAACTAAGGTTGGCAAAAATAAATAAAATTCTACCAACTAATGTGATTATACTTTGTAAATCAAACCAGATTAGTGAAAAAAAGAAGAATACACTAATATTCAAAGGTTGGAAATTTGTTACAAAAAAAAATCAAAAGAAAAGCTTAAGATTCTGTATATAGATTATTTTTTCTCGTGATTCTCCATATAGATTATAAAGAGGAAACAAAAATAAATTTTAAAATAGGAAAGACTTCATAGTTTTTTTTTTTAAATAACTCAAGGGTAAATTTCATACTTTAGTTGATTTAGACCGGTCTCCGGAAGGAGAGTGGTCTACAGATAAATTTTTTCTCCGGATTTGTAAATGGGCTGAAAATAAAGATCTATATCCGTGTGGGTGTCCAGAGAAAAACGTGAATTAGTTATCTTTGACAGAGTTCGAACTAGCATAGTGTTTGTCACACGAGCTCGTCCTTACCATTAAACAATGTTCGACACGAAAAACTTCATAATTGCTATATATATATATAGTGGTTGCTTTGTAAACTCCACTCCATGAGGTGGTATGCATTTTGTCCACGCCCATCACTACCTAGATCCACACTTCTTTTTGCGTAGTGATAGGTAGAAAAAAAGAACTTAACGTAAGTTTCATCTAGTAGAGATTTATTTATGCTATTTTTGTGAGTGTTTAAATGGAATTTGAATTAAATCTCTGTTCCAATCCAATGGTTAGTGGAATAATAACAAATTCACCATTATGTAAACAAAATTGTTTCAGCATCTCGTGAGAGAAACTAGTCAACACTCTCATCCCCACTTAATCAGTTGGAGATAGAGTCACGCTTCATGTTTATTAAAAAATCGAAAAGTAGACTAGTCGACACTTACACTCCTCTTAAAATAATTAAACATTCTGGTTATAGGAAAAAAAGAAAAAACTAGTCTACTCTTTTGACAAGACATATATGCTAAATTGGCATAGACAAGGAGCATGATATAACCCTTCATAATAGTTTGTTTTTAAAATATACTATACAAAAAAAATCAATCAAAATTATATTAAAAAATATGAAACAGGCATGACTCATCAATTTGTGACGAATGGTAATCCCAAGCCAAACATACACGCAGAGACTCATTGATTAGGCTTAAAAATGGAGGAGAAAAAACAAATAATCTTGACGTAAGAATAAAATCATAACTTTTCTCTTATGTTCCTATTCTTCTACAGAATCATATAAGTTAAATAACTGAATAGAATATATCAATAAACCTTGAAAATGGATTAGACTTTAAATAGAGTTTAAAGTTTTATAAATTGAAAAGGAACAATATAATTTGAGATACTAAGGACACATCTATCATTTTATACCAAAATGAAGAGACAAATAAAGAAGACGAAAAAAGCATTTGATTCTCAAATACCAATCTATGTTAATATATATATATATATATATATTTCACAAACTGTAAAATATTAGTGAAAAAAATAAATTAATGTGAAAAAATAGAGAGACCTTTAACTTTTGGAAATGGAAGGCACAAACACAAAAACACACAGTCTCTGTTTTAACCTTTTTAACTTTACTTTCAGTGCCTTCTTACTTTGCACATCTCTCTCTCTCTCTCTTCCTCTGTTTCTTCGCCGTCTCTCAGCTTTTCTCCTTCTTATATGCATCTCTCTCCTCTCTTTTCTCATCTTTCTAAGTTTCTTGAAAGTTTGCATGCGCAGATGGGTTTGTAAATCATAAAGTATAAGCCTTTTCTTGTTTATGTTTAGTGTCTGGTTGTTGTAATAGTAAGGATTTTGAAACTATGTGGACAGAAGCTAGAGCCTTAAAGGAAAGTCTAAGAGGAGAAGTTATGAATCATCAGGTGATTGTGTCTGAGGAATTGAGCAGAACTTCTTCTTCTGAAGATTTCTCTGTTGAGTGTTTCCTAGATTTCTCCGAAGGTCAAGAAGAAGAAGAAGAAGAAGAAGAACTTGTCTCTGTTTCTTCTTCTTCACAAGAAGAACAAGAAAAAGATTGCATCTTAAGTTCAAAACCTTACATCTTTGATCAACTTCCTTCTTTGCCGGTAAATTTCGCTTCACTTAAAAGTTTCTTTACTTAGAATTAAAGTAAGTTTTGTTTTGTTTTGTTCTGTTTTGTAGGACGAAGATGTGGAAGAGCTTGAATGGGTATCTCGTGTGGTAGATGATTGTTCTTCACCAGAAGTCTCACTTCTTTTCACTCAAGAACAAAATTCTCAAACCCAAAAAACCAAACCAAGCTTCTCATCTCAAATTCCGGTTAAACCAAGAACCAAACGGTCTCGAGATTGGCCACTCGTTTCAACGAATCAACATGCATCATCAGCAGAGCAATGGCCAAAGAAGAAGAAGAAACAAGAAACAAACGTTGTGTTTCAACGAAGATGCAGCCATTGTGGCACAACCAACACACCTCAATGGAGAACCGGTCCGGTCGGACCAAAAACATTATGTAATGCTTGTGGAGTCCGGTTTAAGTCCGGTAGGCTCTGCCCGGAATATAGACCGGCGGATAGTCCGACGTTCTCGAGTAAGATCCACTCTAATCTTCATAGGAAGGTTCTTGAATTGAGAAAGAGTAAAGAGTTTGGTGAATCTACAACTAAACCGGACCAAGTCAAAGTTGGCAACAATGTGGTAGAGAAGACTTAGGTAAAAACAGAACCTACTTTTCTTAACATTATCTTTAGTTTTTTTGTGTGTAATTTTAACATCTTGCTCCATAACATAAAAAAATGTTTTTGGATTTAGTCTTTGAGAAAAAAGTTTTTTGTAAACAAAATTATGTTTTTGTTTTTTTGTTAATGATGTGAGATCACTACCACTACTAGTTAGAATGAATTTGGTCCATGTGAAGTGGCTTATAATAGACTTTTTTGAAATATTTGCCATGAATAAAAACTAACACTTTGGGAAAACAAATATCAAATGAAAGAAACATTCTGAAAATCCACAATAATTATAATTAAAAAAACACTATATAATAGCAAGGGCCATCTTTAATTTTCTAGCTACAAGTTCTTAAATACATATATCAATTGCTGCATAAATACATACAATGGACCATTTGGACAACTTACAATGGACCCTTTACTCATTATTAACTTTCTCCAAGAAGATTTTTCTCTCACAAAACATGGCATTTTGTATTCAAATGTTATTGATACAACAAATTTTGTGCCTAGAACTATCTTGACAGCAGAAAGAGATCCTATACGAAATTGAATTTATAGCCGAGAGAAAAATCGAATCACTGAAACCAAATGTATACTAGGAAGTACTTTTAGTTAGTCCACTTATGCGGTCTATCCATCATAGTTCAACTCCACTAAGTGGCATTGTACTGTGTAGTAGAATTATTTAGTTATGGATTGGACCCAATGTATATCAAATGTAGATCTTGTTAGCTTTAGACTTTAACTATTTAGTCATTTAAAATTATAAGTGATTAATATTTATAATGTTCACTTAACAACAATCCGTTGTAGTCTAGCTGGTCAGGATACTCGGCTCTCACCCGAGAGACCCGGGTTCGAGTCCCGGCAACGGAGATTGTTTTTTCAATTTGCTTCTCAAATTTTTGTTGTTGTCCTAGAAGAGTTGGTTATATCCGGTTTATAAAAACCCATCGATTTGGGTTTGGATTTTGATTTAAATCACTAAATACTCCGTTAATAGGCCGATTTCGTTTTCCATAACAGGCCCATTTAAAACTTTCTTATCAAATACTCTGAACGAGAAAGAAGGTTCTCTCCCAAAGTAAATAGATTGAAAGAAAGGAGAGTGTAAAGAGACTCGAAATCGAAATCGGAAAAAAAGATGAGCGGAGTTTCGTCGGCGGCGTACTTAGCGCGGCGAGCGGCGCAGAAGGAGAGGGTTCGTATCCTCTACCGCCGTGCTCTTAAGGATACTCTTAACTGGGCTGTTCATCGCCATATCTTCTACAGGGACGTAAGTTTCTCTCTTTCCCTTTTCTCTTCAGATCTCTTCCGAATCAGACTTGGACTTTTCTTCACATTTTGGTTTTGATCTCTTGATCTTCGTTACTTTTCAGGCTTCTGATCTACGGGAGAAGTTCAATGCCAACCAAGATGTGGTTTGTTCTCTTTTCGATTTCTTTGTTTCGATTCGTTAATTGAATTTTTGTAATAGTCAGTGGAAATTGAAAAATTGGGGTCTTAAGAACAAGCTTGGTGATTAGGATTTTGATTTTGAGTCTCTCTCGTCTTTTGATTTTCATTGTTTGTCTCTTGAAATGATGTTTTGTTTTGTTTTAGGAGGATGTTGACAGAATCGACAAACTGATTGCTCATGGTGAAGCAGAATACAACAAATGGCGACACCCTGATCCTTACATCGGTAAGTATTTCGACACATATTGTTATAGATTCGATTAGGTGGAAAATGTTTGTAAGGTTTATGGAACTCTTCTTGTGTTAGAGAATGAGAATGGTTCACTTCTCGGATTGAACAAGTTCTGAAACTGAGTCACATTTTCTGTTGTAGTTCCATGGGCTCCCGGTGGCTCGAAGTTCTGTAGAAACCCGACTCCGCCTGCTGGGGTAATTTATCTCAATGAGACTTACATTTCCTTTGCAGTGATCTCTCGCTTTCTTCTTCGCAAATGCTGATGTTTTCTTTGTGACTGATGCAGATTGAGATAGTGTACAACTATGGTCAAGAAGACAACCCATAAACCTAGTTCCATCCCATCAATAAGGTGAGTCGATTAGTGCATACTTTGGTTACATCCAAAGTAGTTTCATTCCATGGTATACTGAAAAGTCAGCAGTGGAACCACTAAGACGTTTAGTGTTAATGGTTTTGTTATCTGTTACAGATTGAAATATCCAGTGGCTATGGTTCAGCGGATAAATGAAAAGCCTTCGAGATTGAAATCTTGAGGGATGATTTGTAGTTTCACAAAGATGTTTTCATTCCAGTAAGACACTCTTGTTCCAACTTGGTTTATATTTCTTCATCTAAAAACATATTCCCCTACTGCTCTTGCAAAGCATGTTTGAACTTGTTGGCTGCCATGGCTTAGACATTGTTTGCGTTTGTCTCTTGTTGTGAGATAATCAAATTATCTTCTTTAATGAAAGGCAGAGAATAAACACACACTCCGGATCTAGTGGAGATCTGAAAGTTTGGGTACTTAGGAATGGTATATTATCCAACTTTGGAATATGAACTTATGCAGGCAAATTGATGTCGTTACATAGCGATTGGCATTTTGGTAAGGACCATGTGTTTGATAAGTGATCATCAACTTTAAGAGGTTTTGCTAAGTGGATAGAGATGAGATTCTCATGTCGACACAAATAAGGACCATGTTTGATTAAAGAAATGGCCCAACTTGTCAACCATATGCCAATTCTTATTCCAAATTGCTATACTCAACGAAATTCTCTTGTAGAATTGGATTCTAGCAACCATTTGTCGTTCGCAAATTTTAAATCCAAATGTGGGAGATAAACTAATTTTAGCCGTAAGAAAAATAAAGCGTAGGGCAAAGACTAATGTAACATTTTGTACTATAACCATCTTTGTCAAACATTTATCCTCGAAGTTTTATTCCTTCTTTTCTTGTGGAGCCATTATATGTTTTTTTTTTACATGATCGCTAACAACCGGACAACTAAAATGAAAACAACACATTATTATTGTCTTGAATACGCATTTTCTTTTCTAATTTTACTTCCACGAAACATGTTCAACCTTGTTGTAAGTACCCAAAATAAACAAAAGATAACGAGTCAATAACACACATACACGATGCATGTCAGTATCTACCGTACGAAACTTGTGTGTGTTGTCACATTCGGTCACTCTTCACTCCCATACCAGATCGTCCACGATGCCGCTCAAGACGCGGCGAAACGTTACCACTAAAACCAAACAAAAGTTTGCATTTAATCATTAATTTATTATAGTTTGAAAACAACATGTACCACACAATTCACGGTTTTTTGAATTTTGTCTAATAGCGGACAAAAGTCTTAAGTTGTTCAACGTATGAACGAAAAGAAAAGCACATAAAATGATATTTTTATTTAATAATAACATAGCCGCGATGCTACATTTTTGTACGAGAAAATATTTAAAATATGAAATAGAGATCCGAATTTCACAAAAGGGACTTATCATTATTCGGATCTCCTAATTAAAACCTTAAACAACAATGATGATGCATCTCATCATTTTTTATTATGTGGTAATTTTTTAAAACGAGACTAAGAAATCGTACAATGACGACTTTACGTTAATAGAATGTAACAACAAACCATAAAACCACCTCTCGGTCAGGCAGAGAGGTAATCGAAGCCGTCTTCGTCGCTGTAATAGAACCCGAGGTTGTTGATCGCAGCTGAAAGAGAGTTACTGGTTGATGCCGGCTCCGTTGCGAGATAGGGCATGTTGTGAAATGAACGGTCGAAACAAGCGGCTACATTGTTGAACTCCTCAACATCTTCTTCTTTTTCATCGTCGCCTTTGGTATGCATCACTTCCTCTGCTCGGTGCTTTAGTGTCTGAAACATTAACTCGGGCTCATGCTGCATCGCTCGGAGAACATCTGCTGAGGACTGGCCAGGCACGGCTCGGGTCACTGCAAAGCTGTGTGGTCCATCGCTCTGCAAGACACGAACAACGCTTGGCCCGCCAAACAAATTGTGGACTCCACCGAGCGCCTCCTCGTAAGCCCCTCCAAGGAACATACCCAAAAAGTACCTTCCACCACTACCTCCATTGTTGTCTAGCTCGTGCAATGGCAAGCTGGATTCACCGCCTATGAACTTGTTGATCTTCCCGTCACTGTCGCATGTTAAGTCTGATAAGATCCCCCGAGCCCCGGGCTTTTCATCAAGCTTA
This sequence comes from Anastatica hierochuntica, assembly GCA_900406275.1. Classification (NCBI taxonomy): domain Eukaryota; kingdom Viridiplantae; phylum Streptophyta; class Magnoliopsida; order Brassicales; family Brassicaceae; genus Anastatica; species Anastatica hierochuntica. Next base: position 6,158 of record OVAN01001948.1, on the reverse strand, counting down.
TGGATAGGAACTATAGGAAACAACTGATCAATCCCCCAGAGATCAGGAATCGAAGTGAAAACGGATAGATTGATATTGTAAGTATGAACTGAATCCGATGCACCTATAGCCTTCAACACCCACTCGCATAACCCATCAACAGCGACTAATTGCTCGATGCTCAAAGTACCTTCTTTGAAACCTTCAACACACTTCTGCTTCAGATGATCCACATAAAAGAGGCAGCTTTCACGGTCTCCACGCATCACAGCTGCGGAAAGATCCTCGTAACTAGCTCGAGCTTCCTCACCTTCGAGCAAGAACTGGATATCGTAGGGAGTCGCTTGATGAGCCATTGGTTTAACCGTCGAAACAGCTTCGAAGATCAACACAGAATGATGAGAGACTATTGCTCTGCCACTTTCGCTGCATATCACCGGATGTTTAACCGATCTCCGGTCACATACAAACCGAACAGAAGCTACAACAGCTTCAGCATACTCCTCGAGGCTATAGGCAACAGAGAGATCCGATTCTCCAGATTTAGACCCGTCATAGTCAATCCCCAACCCACCACCGATATCGAAAACTTTCATGTGTGCACCAAGACGCACGAGTTCACAGTAAAGCTGAGCAGCCTCGGCGACACCATCAGAGAGCAACGAAGTCGACGGAATCTGTGAGCCAATATGAAAATGCAGAAGCTGAAGGCAATCAAGCATACCAGATTGACTCAGCTTGGTCACGACACGAACAATCTGAGTAGTAGTCAATCCGAATTTGCCCTTTTCGCCTGAAGTCGATCCAAAATGACCCGAATGTTTAGTTCTCAGCTTAGCTCTCAACCCAATCACAGGCCTCACATTCATCTTCTGACTCAGGTCAATAACAAGATCGAGTTCTTCTTCTTGCTCAAGCACAATCACAGTGTTCAACGCCAGTTTTCTCCCGAGGAGAGCTAAAGATATGTACTCAGCGTCTTTGAAGCCATTGCAGACAAGAAAGGCATCGGCGTTACCTTTACACAAGCAGCTCATAGCGAGAAGGATCTCAGGTTTAGAACCAGCTTCTAATCCAAATCGAAACGGAGATCCGAATCTAACGATGTCTTCAACGACGAAGCGATCCTGATTGCATTTCACCGGATAAACACCTTGATAATGTGAATCGTATCCTTGACTCTTTATAGCGAAATCAAACGAAGACTGAAGACACTCGAGCCTGTTCTTCAACACATCAGGGAAACGAACAATAAGCGGAAGCTGCAACCCTAAACCACCGGAGGATTTCGGATCCGTCACCTTCTTAACGATTTTCAGCAGATCGAGATCTTGGTGAGGCAAAGTATCAGAACCATGAGGACGAACAGAGATGTTACCAGATGAATTCGGGGTGAAATAAGGAGCTCCCCATCCGTCGATCCGGTAAAGAGAGGCGGAGAGCGACGAAGACCAGCAGCAAGAGCTGTCAGCAACGGCGGCGGAATTAGGAGAAGCCGGCGTAAAGACGTCGTCGGCGACGGGAAGAGAGTTATCCCCAGAGAAAGCGTAGCCGGAAGGCACGAAGGAAGTATCTACGCAAGCAAGAGCAGGCATCTTCTTCTTCTTCACCCTCTTTCAGCGACGATCACAATCTCGTTTTACGAACGGAAAAAAAAAATGAGAATCGAAATTTTTTTGACGAAGAAGCTTTTTGGATTAATCTTTGAATTTTGGCAGAGATTGTGAAGGTAGGGGTTTAAAAACCGCCGAGGCCGGAGCCTCGGCTACCCCCTCAAAAGAAGACAGAAGATGAATCTATCGCCGCCGTGAAAGCCCCCTCTCGCCGCCTTACCAGATCTGAGAATCTCCACGGTGACCGTTCAGAAGAAGCTCGAAATCAAAGGGAGAGAAAAAAAAAAAAAGGAAAATTCCAAATCTGAGATCAACAGCAAGCTACCATGCAAAGCCTGGATTTGGTTATGAAGAATTGAGGAAAGAATGAATGGTAATGAGATTTTCTCGGGAAAATGCAAGAAAACGGAGACGGAAACCTAGCGGAGAAAGAGGAGACTTGACAGAAAATGAAGAAGGAGTGTGTGAGTTTTGATGAAGGAGGAAGAGGTCGTGTTTATATAAGGGAGGAGGAGGAAGCAAGTTGGAACTAACAGGAGAAGGTTAAGACTGAGGTAAGTTCGATTTGGGCCATGGGGCCCATTTATCATTACTTTTTAAAACTTTTTTTCTTTTTCTCAAAGTTGTTTTTAATCTTTTTTTACTTTTTACCCCTATAAAGAAAAAGATCAAATAATTAAATCCTAGATCTACCTCACAGATTCACTTCAGGTGCTGTTTAGCTAATAAAAGTTTACTATTCTTTCTAATTTATACTTTAATCATAGTTTTTGTTTTTTGAGGTAATGTGTGACAAGAAAAATACTCTCTTCGTTTTACAAAAAAAATGTTGTTTTAAAGTTTTAATTTTGTTTCATAAACAATATTGTTTTATATTTCCGATGCAAATTTATAAACGAAATTCCGGTTTTAACCTCTTTTTTAAGGTAATAATTGAAAAAATATTTTTTGTAATATACTAATGAAAGGCATATAATTTAAAATTTTTTAATATGTGCGAAAAAACGTTAGAGCGATACTTTTTGCGAAACAGATGGAATATATTAAAAAAACAATTTTTTTTTAAAAGATGAAGCCTATGTAGAGTTTGGTTATAGTCTTCAATAAACTTTGAGCCTTCCACCCTGCAAAACAAAATTCAATTGAAAAACCCCCCACATTATTGAAAATCTTCAAGAGTAAATGACTTTTAAATGGAATTTTTTAAGGGTGAGTTAAGTGGATAACATACCTTCTTCATTATTAGTCAAAAATAATAATATAATATTTAAGGGATTTTACAAAAAAAAGAGTCTCTTCTGTTAAAAAATTGAAAAAACAGAAATAAAAAGATAAAATCACAAAGTTTAATTAATGATTAGTTCATGGTTATTCGTTACTATTTCCCCGTTTTTAATTTGATAGTATAAGAAGATGTATCTTAACGGCTTTATTATAAAAGTGGGTTAAAAACTCATACGTGGTTTTCTTTTGGTAAAGGATTTGCTTTTGTTAAAAGAATATATAATACACTGGTCGGAAAAAAAAAGAATACTAATACACTATTTCTGTTTTGGGTTTTAAAAATGTTATTTCTTATGTATTGGGCCACGTGTTTTTGCTCATTACCTGAATCCACATAATGCCCGATAATTATATTTTTTTCATTTTGCACACTTTGCATTAATACTCAAGTTGAATAATCATACAAATAATGCTAGGAATAATGCGTTCATCAAGCTAATAAATCATCATATAAATTAAATAAAATTACGTTCATCATTTTCTTGCTAAAAATGTTACGAGTCAATCGAGAATATTTCTTTACGTTTATCCACATATAACATACTTTAGAAATCAAAAGAATGTTGAACAATATAGTAGATTTTTGAATTTGTTTCATCATTATTCAGATTATATTCCTTTCTTCATATTCTTTGAATTGCTTATAATTTTAAATAACGTCTTTTAGTTTATTAATCTTACCCTCTGCTTTTCTTAAATCGAGTGTTACTGATAACGTAAAGCGTGAATTTTCAGGTTATACGTCTCCATGTTAGTAATTGCAAAAGTCATTATTTTTAAAACAAAAAAATTTGTAAAAGAGTTTGTTGATGATAAAACAAATAAATAAAAGCAGGCAAAAAGATTAACCAAAGCAAGAAGTTTCGCTTGTTTCATTTATGAAAAATGAAGATTATTTTTCCCTTGTATAACATTATAGAATTAATTAACGTAAACAGAAAAGATGCATGCTTTTAATTATGTGTAGACCACTATTAAAATTTTGAAAATGTAGGATCACTTGTTATAGTATTAAAAACACTAAAAGTGATATAGAAGAACATAAATTGTATGACGGATTCTCGTTGGGTTCTGGATCAACGATATCGCCGTGTAGTAGTTTATCTCTATCGTCTATTGTAAGTTTCGGTTTCGCGTTAGTGGTCAAGCTTATTACACAAAGTGAGATATTCTACAATAAAGCCAATCATATGAAGGCTTCGAGTAAGTCTAAATTCTCTCGGCTTGTAACTCATACATAATTCGTCGAATGTCGCTTAGAACATTCTCAAATTGTGATTCGCACGTTTTCATAGTTTGTGTAGTGCGCCGGTATGGCGTTTTTCGCCGTCTACAAATCGGTAACGAGTAAAAATAGTTGTGTTTTGCATTTCGTATTTCGTTGTTGTTTTAGTTGTTTCTAATTTTTCATTATTAGATTATCTTCATAACTCTGACAAAATTGGAAGTAATAAAATCTTACTCTTTCTTTTATCTATCACTTGTCGTTTAAATTTCTTTCACGCCTATTAAAAAATAAATAATTATTCTATTTTATCTTTATTTAACACGTTATTTTATTTTCTATTAAATGAACTAACTGAATAGAGATAAAATTGTAAATCTGACAAACATTTACATTGAAAATATAAAACTACATTTAAAATAAAATAAAATTAAAATTTAAAACAACATTTAAAAAATAACCGAGGGAATAACATTTTTACCAAAGAAAAAAAAAACAGAAATTGCATAGTAGGGTTTATTTGGTTTTGGGAAGAGAGTAAAAAGGAATACGATTCTGATTTGGTCACGTACACTCGGATCTAAGCCGCCACGTGGAGAGTAGTTGTCTCTTCTCACCTTGTTATTTTGCTCTTTTCTAGGTTACAAATAAAATAACGCCGCGACTTAAAAATATTGTCTCTACTTATCGTACGACACGATATTATTCAAGAGATCTATGATTTATTGGACGGGTAAGATTATGCCACGTGTTAGTATCAATCAACTACTACCACATTTTAAATGCGATGATACATTGGTCCATGCCTTCTTCGGAAGTATGTAAATTAAAAGTTTCTGTCAGCAATCTGTTCTTCGTATTAACTTCGACTCAAAGATTTTTTTTTTACGAAGTTAATGTATTTTTGTAACGATTATTGTTTTGTTTACCACCTACAAGAATGAGAAACCAAACAAATTGCTAAGCATCGACTTATTGATACCATTTATGATAATCTCGATGCATAACCAAGTCGTTTTGCTCTAGCAATGTAGGAGTTTCGAATGGAGTTGGTGGAATCAGGTTCGAGTCGTCTTGGCCATCCGAACTGTTTTAAATGGTGAGAAAACGTGGAGTGTCGTGGACTTCGTGGGATTTAGTCTTTGAGTCTAGAAAGCTTTTGAAAAATTCACGGTTGTCAAAAAAAAAAAAAATATTGATGCATGAATTGTATAGACAAAGTTCACCTGCATGAAACAACATAGCAGATGATGAAATATTAGGTTCGATATTTTAATAGATAACAATAACAACAAGATTCGTTTATGATGAAATATCATGACAATAATAAAGAAAAATTGTTTTCCTAAAAAGGTAAATGATATCATATATATATGCATGCATTGCATATTTTACTTTATGATGCGATATCACTATAGTAAATAAATTCGAGTTTGTTGGGAAAAATTACCCAATAATACTTTCGTGAGATTAAGATGTGATTTGAACAACTTAAATATAAAGACAACCTCTTTTATTTACTAGGAAAGGGTTTACAACACTTTTTCTTTGTGGACACTCTCTCTTGTATCTCTCTTTCTTCCTTTCCTAGATCTTAAGATGTATCTCACTTCTTACTTATATTACAAATGCACCAACAACATCTATTTATACTAGTGACTAAAGGACCTAGATAATTCTAGATTTTGCTAATTTTTATCTCATCTCATATTCCATAATCTTCTTCCTTCTTCTTTATAATTCTAGAAAATTCTTCACTTATCTTCTTCTCCCTATTTCTAGAATTTTTCTTGGTTCTTTAACTCTTCACTTGGACTTTAATTTGGGTTAAACTTAATTAGACCCATTATCAATTTTGGGCTAATGG